>DWLS01006526.1:0-11534 GCA_018246255.1 Pachliopta kotzebuea | reverse complement strand
GAACTTTGTGAGGCGCGCGAGGACGAGGCGTTCGTAGATCTTCCCCATATTGCAGAGGAGACTTATCGGACGGTAACTGGCAGGGATATTTTTGGGCTTGTTGGGCTTTGGAATACCCACGACTTCGGCCTCTTTCCAGGGGTCCGGGAAGGAGCAGCTAAAGAGAAGCTTGTTAAAAATGGTGACGAGCAAGTAAATGATGAAGCGGGAAGGTTCTGGAGCACTCTGTTTGAGATGCCGTCGAGTCCCGGGGCGGATTTGGTTTTGCGGCCAGGGATAGTGTCTTTGACCTCGCTCACTGTGATCGGATCTAGGGGCGGGCTCCACGGAGGAGAGGAAGATCTCATCGTAATATTTTGAAAAAAAGAGAAACACATATTTTACAGCATTTATTTAAATAGCAAAATTAGCTTTCATAATTCACATCCTGGGAAGTTTCTTAACTAAAAATCTGGTTCTTCTAACGAGCTGTTTTCTTTCTTCGTAATGTTTCTTCATTGACTTGTGATTGTTAGTTACGTTCTTTGTATCTCGCATCGCAAACTTCATTTCTTTGTTTCCTCTAGAACCACTCACTATTGTTGTGAAGCCTTCTTTTGTAAGACGTTTTCCTAGACTGGACTTACTCACATGCGGAATGCTTCTGATATTTGTCAGTTTTGGTGCAGTACTGAATTCAAAAACTTTGTCATTTCGCGCCCCTTGATTATTTGATACATTATTCTCTTGATTTTTATTTCTAATTATTCTATGCTGCTTCTTCATTTCCTTTGCCCATACTCTTTCATCGTCAGAACTTTCTTCACTTGAATGATACAAATCAATATCGGAATCTTCGTCTTCATCCATTTCCTTCACAACCTGTTACAGACTAAAAATCAATTTCTGTTCTATCGCACAAAATATACAGAATGATAAAAAAAAATTATAAAATAAATAAAAAGTACCTCGCTCGTTTTAATTTCTTGATTAAAAGCTTTCGTTCCCTTTTTATCTAGCCTAGCCAACACAGGATTAAGTAATCGGTATTCATCAACCTCTTTATCAACCTCAAAGTCGGGATTTTCAAATAATTTCTGTAAATTAAATATTATAATTATTATTGACCGAAATTATCTTTTTATTCGACAATGTGACTACAAATTTCGTCATAAGCGGTAGCTCTCTTTTTCCGGAGACTATTTACGTAAGTAGGTATCACCACAGCTCTTATTTCTACCGTCATACAGTAATGTGTAACCATTACTGCTTTCATAAAGAGCGTTTTAGCTAGTGAAAAAATTGGGGTAACGAGAATTAACACCTTATGTTCAAAGGGAAGATTGCTATGTGGCCACAGTATATACCGTCTTAACTAGCACCATGTTACACTGGAGAGACATCGTTTACGACCAGATGAACACCTCGCAATACTCATCGCTTCTTCGATTAAAAAAAAATAGCGTATTGTATACCATTAGATAAGTGAAACAACAGCCAATAACAATATGGCGATAGTTAATTAAATAAACTGCACCCTATACTTGTTCCATGTTGTTTCTGTAAATTCAATACATAGCTAACTACATTGCCGTTAAAACCGGAAGGTAAAAACGCCGAGTTCATTCATTCATAAGATCCATGTTATAATATAAAATAATATTAAGTAGTGAGAAAGTGAATAGTTACTTCACTTTATATAACAAAGTTACCTTAAAACGGTCATCTTTTAACAAATTATTAAACTGTTTATTTTTTAGGTCCTCCACTTTCTGTAGCCGTGAAGCAAGCTCCCTGTTGACCTTTGGTAAATTATCATTCACTTTTAATCTGGCCGGTCTCTCCTGTTCAATTTTTTCGCGAATCTTACGTCTTTTATATTCTTCAAAAGCGAATGGATCTGCTATCGTTTTAGCTCTTTTATATAATCGTGCGTCAACAAAGTATCTGTAAAATAAATTATTATATAGTTTTTCATTGAGGAAGTCAATCGGCTGATGATGAGGACGATGATAAAGACAATTTTCAGTAATGTCTATTTACATTATGTAACAACAATTATAATCTAAAACTCACCCATGCATATATGCTCGCAGTAAGTTAGTTCCCAACAAATGATCAAGCCCTAACGATTCCAAGTCCTGTTTCGTTATAAATTTGTAATCATCGTACACAGTTTGAACTACAGAACTTTCTAACTCCTCAGTCAAGTTGTCCAAGAAGGAACACCATTTTGGAGCAGGCCCTACGGAAAACATGAACCGTAAGATCAGATTCATATCAAATTCAAGTTTAAAAAATTTGTTTTAGACCATTTTCCATTTCAATTTGATTGTCCATGTATGGCAGTGTTCTTGGTTCGATTCCGGTGACGTATATTGCGGAGTTTTGGTAGGTAGACAGCATAACTTCATTAATAACAGCATGATTATACTATGCTCCAACCATCAACATATGAAAGCTAAAGTATTCTGTGTGAGTTCTATTCACCATCCACTACCTACATGTTAGTTAACACTATTCGAAATTAAAGTCAACTGTAACCCATTGTGGATATAACAAATATTTACATATATTAATAAATCATTAGACACATACCTAAAGATGGAATATAATATATTTGCATTTTTGGATCCTCAACAGCCATCATACATAGGCCGGTGTTAGGGATTACACAAAGGTCATTAAAATCAGCTGAAGCTTCAATGTTTGTGTATTGTTTTCCCTAAAAGAAAACTTAAGATGTAAATTATTATTATCCATAATATTCGCAATTTTTTAACTAAATAAGATTATCTGAGAAATTTGTCTAACATAGATAAAAATATATTTTTCATATATTTTTTTAAAACTTATTATAAAACAAAGCAACCACGGACATTCACCTCGTGGTAATTAATAAGCATAACCGTAACAATGACGCGGTAGTGAGAATGCACACTACATTTTGCATAAAAAGTTAAAACATAAGACAGTGTCTTCTCCCAGTGGTTTCATTTACACCTACCATTTAAAATGTATCATGTAATACTTTAATCCGGAGTACATACAAAGTGCCAACTTAACTCTATCATGTTAATAAACACGTTAATTTGTTTTAGTAACAAAAAATATTTAAAAAGGAAATAATTTTATATGAGCTAGAAACATAAACTATGGAAAATACTTCCACAAATGTACCATTTATTCACTGTTTAACACATATAAATAAAGATTAAAGATTAATATGAAAATTTAGTCCAGAACATAAAAATGGACACTTACTGTATTAGCATCCCAAATTTTCAATACTAATGAATCCATTGAATATACATAGTTCATTTGATTATGAAATTCAATATTTTTAATGGAAATTTCGTTCATATGATCCTTTATTAAAAGTGGCTTGCTAGATCTGATATCATACAGCAAAACATGACCGGAGGATGTCCCCACGCCCATCTGGAGGGCTCCATTAAATTTAAGTTTTGTTATAGCTGACAAACTTCTAAAAATATTTAAGAACTTAATAAATAACAATGGAAAAATTAGAGAGATAATATTGTTTAATCTTATATTACCTACTAATAGGCTAACCAATATTTACTATAGATCCACCACAGCACGGATTTGTTGCTAGATAAAAATTTACAGTGTTTTTATTTAAATGGCCTTATAGCTAATAAAACTACAGAGGAGAGGAGACATAATTGCTAATGGCAAGTTGACAAACAGAAACAGAATAAACATCATAACTATGCTGTGCTTGTTTATGAAAAAATATTAACAAAATTTGCTAAGATATCTAAATAACAGCTGAAATTGTAACCAAAATTTAGTTTTCATAATATGTTTATTTTTTTCAATAAATATAAGACACAAAAGAACCTAAACAAAAATTAATAAACAAATGTTTTTAAATCAATGCACAATGTTCATAGTTACTTATTGTCAATGTCCATACAATGTAAGGCACAATCTAATAATCCTTCTCTTGATTTTGTTCGAGGATCCCAAGCTTCAATTTGACCCCTTTCTGTGCCAAGTATGAGAAGACCATGTTCTTCATTGACAGCACAAGTATTGATTTCATTTGCTTTTGTTACAAATGGGGCCATAAATTGTCCAATTTCCAAATTTAACCTGTAGACTTCCTACAAAAATTTAGAAAAACTTATGTATGGCTTTATTAATTTCCAGTTAACATTTCACTTTTTTAAATACAACATTGTAATAATGTTAAAAGATACACAAAATTAATAATTTGCATTTGAAAAACATTTTAATTAAATTTTCTCATTCAATTATTATTTTTAACATAATAAATATATATGATGTGTTTATTACTAATAGAATCAATTTATTAAACTTACATTTGATGCACCCACAACAAAAAGTTCGCATGAAGGCCTGTGATATGAAATATCTCTTCCAAAGTGAGGTACTCTGAGGCGGTAATGTCTGCCATGTCCAACATGGAATTCTACATATCTATCACATTGAAGAAAAACAATCTGAAAATTTACTCATTACTTTAGATTCAAATATATTTATATAATAATTCAGAAAAGTATTTAATTGTCTATTTTGATAATGAAGTTACAACCTTAATTTAAATACAATTTTTTTTGTTAGGTTGTAAGTTCTGCTTACTTTTGAATAATCTTCGCTTAATATTTCAAATGTTACAACTTCTGAATCCAAGCACCTTTCAAATTTTAAAGATAAATTATTAACATCAAAACATTTAATTCGTGGTTTATATATTCCTGTACTCATTATATATTGTCCATCTATGGATGCTCGTATGCTGGTACTAATTCCAGGCATATCAAACTCTTGAATAAGTTCAATTCTTCTTCTAAGATCACCATTTTTTTTCAATATTGATCGCTTTTTTCTTTCTGATAACCACTATAAAAGAAAATACATGTAATAATAATAAAATTTAACACAATAATTTATCCAAATTCGTTTTTATCCATTTATAATGCTCTTTATTTTAAATGTAACCCAAAGTACATAGAAAATAATTGTAATCATATTTAAAATCACTAGAATCGATATTACATTTTATATTTTAATAAAATTTTTCGAGAAGTTTTTGTATTATCGACTATATATACTTTTTTGAAACTATTGGTTCCAGAAAAATATAACATCATACCACAATAAATTAAATTTTTGACGAACTTATATATGCTATATACTAACTACTATTTAATACTTTTATTGTTTAAACGCCTCATCTCATATTACTTAGCACTAAATATACATTCTCCAAAAAACAGTTCACCCAATCACAATTTTCCAAACAGATCATTTCTAGTTTTGTCACACCACAAGTAATAGTAATTAACTTGCACAAATGTTATCATATATTAGCCTATGATTTTTAATAATTATAATAACTATCTGAACTGAGGCTATAATGTGTTTAAGTAGTTCATGCTGTAGCTCATAGTAATTGTAAAAGAAAACATAAACGTAACATACATCTGGCAAAGACTTCCCCGCACTAAGGTTATAAATTTTAACGTTATCTATTTCTGACACCTGCATTTTAATTGTGACGAATGGAACGAAATAAATCAGATTTTTTTAAAAAAACCACATCACTTCTTTAGATACAAATGAACCACAAGCATGAAGTTGACAGCCAAATTTAAAGGTTGCCATTATGGAATGCGTCACATTTGAGACAGCTAAGTCTAGGACCATTTCATCCTTTTTTTTTAAATAATTTCCTCTTTTCTAAGAACAAAAACATTCCTTTTAATTCTCTTTTTTGTCAGAGGTATTATGTACCCTTTTATCTCTCTAAATCTGAAAAATATGAATTGTCTAAAGAGTCAGTTTAAAATAAACAGCTCATAAAATTATTACTGTTAAAAAGTACAAAAGAAAATGCTTGTAATATAAGTGTAGTTATAATTTAACTAAAAGTCAATAATTTTCATTAATTTTCACAACACAGTTTGAATTTTTTTTAAATGCTGTAATAAAACATTGTGTCAATTTGATAGGTACTGGCAATTCAGTGCTAAGAGGTATTAAATTTGTTTATTATTTTATCTCTATCATATTTTTTATGTTTTGTTTATTGTGTATAATGTAGTAAATATATCTAAAAATAAAATTAATGTTTCTATTTAAAGATAATTCTGTCTTACCTTTTTTGTTTTATCTTATTTTCAGAACTGAAAAATACAAAGCACTTGATAATGATTATAAAATAATACTAATCTATGCTGATCACAACATAAAAATGTCAGTAAATAATTAATATTTTGGTAATTTTCTCTTTTTATTATAATCTTTCACATTAAAAAAAATAATTTATGATTTTTCTTTTAAGTTATGAAATAAAGAACGCATCAAATTGTTTTGTAAACATTCCAACGTAAGTATCCTTATGTTATGGGCAAGTATAAAAATTGTGCATTGACAAACGGACTACGATATTTAAAAGACAGACTAATATAAAATTGATTTGTATGTCTTGCCCGTCTATTAAAAAATATATATTGTCTGTGGAAAGATATCTTGTCATATTTAACAGGCCTTCTGGAATGTAGATGATTTTTAATACACAATCATATGGTAAGTATCCGACAACTAAAGTTATTTCGTAAAAGAAAAAATTGAGGTCGTTCCGAACAATGTCGGAATCAACAAAAAGGAAACTGCAGTTACCAAAGTCCGTTTTGGATATGAAATTTATGAAGCGTACTAAAGAGAGGATAGAAAAGGAATTGGAGAACTTTCACGACCATGAAGGTTTATATTCCAACATAATAACAAACGAAATGAGGCATGCAACTGGAAATTATATATCTGAATCTAGTTTTATATTCTGCGATAATTTAATGGAAGGAAGATTATCCTTCAAAGGCATGAATCCGGAAATAGAACGGTTAATGGAATTAGAGAATGAAAACAACAAAGATCACGGCGAAATGCAAAAGGATATTTCAGATGAAGTTTTGGTGAAAAGGATGTGTAACTTTAATATAAAAAAGAGACTGTCTACTACACCTAGCACATATAACATACCTGCTAAAAAGAAAAAATAAATATTATAATGTGGGTATATAAATATTATATTGTTTCTATTACTATTGTTAGGAACTTAGGTAAATCTAAAATTTAGTATTCAAGTACATACCTACTTGAACATCAACTAATTATAGTTTTCTCTGAATATTAAAGAGATTAAAAAAAATAGTTTTGAAAATGTTAATTAGTTTTATACATTTATAAATTACTAATATATGCTATTAAAGCATTTTTTTCTAAATGATTTTTGGTAATAACTTTATATTGTTTCTAAAGTGATGTTTCATTTACATTTAGTATAATAGATTCCTAACCAGTATTGATATAAAGATTCTTTAATTTATTAGCTATCAATAGTTTGATACTATTGACAGTAAGTAACAAATCTAAGATAAACACACACCATTGCCCAACATATGTCACTCATTTTACTGTTGCATACTGTTGCAAATATGAATGTATATAAAGGTTTTATTTTTACATAAATTGATAGTGAAAGTAATTACACAATAATCACACTATTTTTTGGACAAATGATACTTCATTTTTTGATTGATAGATTTCCAGATTCACTTTGAATTTAAGAGATAAGATTTCTTTGTTATTTAATAGGTGATAGCAAAAACTTATCTCAGAGATTTTGAAATATAATTGTTCTGTAATTTTGTATTCAGCAACAATCTGGAAATTGTTTGTAAGTATCCACAGTCCAAATTTCATTGCTTAGTGTTATACAACGGAGTGTTTTTATAATTGGGATTTGTATATTAACTAGTACAATTAATAGGTTGATAGACTAATTTGGTGCCCAATAAAGATTTGTGAAATGTCTGATATAACATAGCATTGTGCAGTCTAGATACAGAACTGACTGTCTGGACTATGGAAACTGGTTCTGCAATATAGAATATGTATAATTCTAACAAGTGTGAAACATTTTTTAATAAACTATTTTACTGATTAATTTCTTTGATTGCATAAAACATTGTAAAAAAAATTATTTAAAAGGTTGATAAAAAAGCCAATGTGTAGTGAATGTGTCCAAAGTTTATTTAAATGAGCAATTTACAAGTTGCATAGTCTTTGCATCAATGTCTCGCATATCACATTTACTTGTTGGTAAATTACTTGTCAGTTCATAATGATGGTCAAAATATTTGCACACTACCCCACATTGTGCTTAATACATGACTAGAAATTTGTTTAACTAAAAAACTGACAATTATGTTCATAACCCATACACAGTTTTATGTTAAGATAAGTTATACTGCCATATATCATTTGTGAAAAACATTTGCGGAGATATGCAAAGACTGTTCAAAATGTCATATAAAGTTTAAATGAATGGAAGTTCCAATACATTTTCTCATACAGAAATGAATTTTTAGGTAGAAATAATTGCTAAGTAACAGTTCAACAAGGATTAAATAAAATAAATTTCAACTGTTGTCTTTGTGTTATATTGTTTTAGTCAAAATTCAGATTTGTATCATAATTGTATAAAGACAGTAATAATAAAAACTGGTTTGGCGGTTTGATTTGAAATGGTTTATAATTTTCATAAACGTAAACTGTATTAGTCTATAATGATATACATTTATTAATTATTATTATTATACATAACGAAAAAATCAAATAATATTTTTGAGTGATTTATATGACAAATATAAATTAATAACTTTCAATGATTAATGTGTTAAATATAAATTATTATTATTTTTAATGGCGTACATTTTATTGGAATAACAAAAATTGTAAATGTTTGCAAGTCTTTAAGATTCACATTTCGTTTTAAAAAAAAAATTATCAGTCAAGTCCTTGTTGCATTAATGTGTGGAGATCACGAAATGCGGCTCCAAGGCGCCCCTGAAGCGTTTGTCTTTTAAGTAAAAAGGCCCGTACTTCCAATAGTAGTCTGTGGATTTGTACACATTTTGTGTATCGCTCTTCTCTCGGAATGTCCACACCAAGGGTACGCACGGGAGCACTGACGTTGGCGCGGACGACCGACGAGAAATTACGAACTATCAACCTCAAAGCGTTACAACCGCATTGCATATACCTTAAAAGAAACAAAACCCATAAATAGGATTAAATAATAAATTAACAAATTTATTTGCTTTCCTTAAAAGTCACAGACCGAGTTATCAGAATCTGCTACTCCCAAATTAATATAATTGTTCACTACACTTCATACAGTGACTAAAACATTTCAAAAAGGTAAAAGAAGAACATAATAAAAACTTACGTGAATGAGTTATCTAGTACATTAAGTACAAAATTCATATTTTAAGGTTTAATAAAACTGGATGTTAATGACTTACGATTCATATTTACTTTGCAGGAGGTCGTTAATTTTTGGCAACATCAACAAACATATGTCCAAATTCCATAACGATCTGTAAAAAATTATTAAAATAAGTATGTAGACAAATAAATATAAATTCATTTAATGTCTTCTAAATTTTACTACAAAATGTTGAATGATAAAATTTCGTCATTCGGACCGATATCACAGCTACAAAGCCACAATAGCAGTCTGGAAGGCGATCAACTATGACTTGAAGAGGATTGGGTTCGATCCCTCTGAGCATGACTTTTTTCTTGTAATAAGGGCCTGCGGTCCCAGAAGTGAAAAGTTTTATATGTGGGTTAGTTTTAATTAATAAAAAATTAAGAGAAGGGTCATTTTCAGAGGGATCGAACTCATTAATAGAAGACGCAATGCTTACGGTTTATGTGCCATTATGTTAAGTATGTCCAGTATTACTGATGTGTCTTCAAGAGCAATTACAGATTCTAGAGCAGATCTCAGACTTTTGTTTACTCTTACAGAGTGGAAAATCTAAAAAATCAGTGTTTCGTAAATACAACATTTCAAATTTTTATATATTTTTATGGCTTTTATTGACTAGTTAATGAAATATATATATAATAAATGACTTTTGTTGTAACAGGTAGATCTTCGATTCGATTTAAGGGCCACATGTTGAACAATTTGTGTTCATTTTTTTATTTCAGAAAATATCGAAATCATAGAGACGTCTCATTACGTAAATATGTCGCCATAGCAGCAGTGGTACATTTAGGTTGTCAACATAAGAGCCTGTGTGTTCTGAGCTAGCACGCTTTACTATTTACGCCCTCATTGCCACAACAGCATGTGAACATAAAGTCCAGTGTTCAGTTCTTGTGATGTCTCTTTCTTTATACCTGCAAGGCGCGCTGTCTGGCAGTGAGGACAGTCATCATAGAGTCGTGCCCGCGCATCATAACGCCGAGCACTTCCTGCTCACTCGGCTCCGCACCACCGGCCCTCGCTCCACCACGTCCGAAACCTCCCGCTAACCCACGCTGAATCAATAACATAAAAGTCTAGTAAAATATTATATGGGAAAAAACAACACTGACGCTGCAATTTCAATGAGTATATTAATCACTATAATACTGCTGGATCTAGAGTAAAGTGTATCTTTGTCAAGATGATGGACAGTCGCTGATACCTATCAACAAGGAAGTCGACTCAACAAGTATTCTTCCAATAAATTAACGAAACCAGTTTATGTCCTGCAATTTTATTAGTTTATATATTTATTTCGTGTCATCATAACTTTATCTACTTCAAATATATAAAGATACTTAAGTAAGTAGTACAAGTAGTAAAAAAGTACATATAAAGTACTTAAGTAAGTAGTAGCTATATAAAATACTTAGATAACTTAGCTGCTGTAAGGTTTTAAGACAACTATTGAAACGGTTTTCTACTTGTATTTTACACAAAGTATGCACCCACATATACTATCTTTTGCATTATTGGCAGTTTACCGTATTCTCCGTTATTTTATTTATGTATGGAGAACACAAATACTTTAATCTCAAATGATCTTAATATTATTACCGTTTAGCGGCTCACAGTTGTGATGCCGAGGCCTCTAATGCTACTATTAATAAAACTCCTCAATCAATAAAAATAATTTGTCAAAATATTTGTAGCATTTACAAGAATATTTTCCGTTTCTTAGCACAGATAAATATAAATTTGAAATAGATATTGTAACACTTACGGAATGATAGCTATCTGACAAAAGAAATGTACCTATTATTGATAATTATATAACAATAGAATCTTGTTCAACTTTTAATCAAAACGATGGTATTATGATATACATAAGAAAATGCTTTGGTTTTGTATTAGATGAACCAAAATTACCAGGTGCAACTTTTCTTTGTCTTAAACTTGATCACGACACAATTATTATAGCGGTTTACAAGTATCTGTCAATATAGTATACAGATGGTTTTTTAAGCTCAATTGAAAATATAATTCGATCTATTATTTCAAACTCAAATATTATACTTCTCGGTGATATCAACTTCGACTTTAAACCTAACAACAAAGACAGGGACAATCTTACTTAAATTTGGTAGCAGAATTAGGCCTTTTTTTTTCGTGTGTAACAAAGATGCTGCTGGACGCATGCACATCCCACGCCAAGGGCCGGCAATGGGATAGTGTC
>DWLS01006525.1:0-11536 GCA_018246255.1 Pachliopta kotzebuea | reverse complement strand
CCCCGCTCGGTAGCGGAAGGAGCGATTCGACAAGAAGGCTCTGATGATGGAGACGAGCCTGTCCGGCACATTGAGGGAGTACAGATTGTATACCAGGCCGTCGTGCCAGACCTTGTCGAAGGCCTTCGCCCGAAATAGTATTTATCAAGATTCTTATTAAAAATAATTAATCGAAATAAATGTAATTATTTTTATTGACAAATATAATTTCGGTATGTGCGTGCATTTACAAACACGCTTAATGAATTAAACACACGGCAATGAAACATGATATATTGCAGTTCATTTTTAAACGCGCGTTATTCGCATCTCATTTGCAATTCTGCAGCGACATAATGCAGCGTTGTCGTAATTATAATTAATTAACTTTGGACCCGTCCATAAACAGTGGAGTGCTTTTTATTAAGTAGGTACGTTTCAACTCGGTTTAATTATTTTCACATATCTTAAATAGCAACAAATTCTTATTTAATTCGCCGTCGCTCACCCCGCGTACTTTGTAAAAAGAACCTCCTCGGGAAATATTAGCTTTCGTTTAAATTGATTCTGCAAAGAAAAAAGTGAACAGTGCGATAAATATTCACGAAACTTATTTTAATTTCTTCTTTACACAACGCAGATTACCCCGATTCGATCGTAGAAACTTTCTTGTATTTAATTTTCCTTTAAAACATTTGTTTGTTTTCTATATTTTTTTTGCTCATAGTCGGAAGACTTCCTTAACTTCAAAACGCTTATCTTTCCCAAAGAATAAGTGCCTAAACTGTTAATTGTATTACACTACTTTGAACTTTAAAACCTTCGTGTTAAGTTTCATTGTTTGTCAGACTTATTTTAAACTTTTTTAATTGCTAAGTAGAAGACTAACTTCACCGAGTGCTTTATTGTTTTTCCTTTTATTTTCGACTGCGATTTCCTTTTATTTAAAGTAACAACACGACCTTAGCTGAATTTAAATCGATTTCAACTTTAAATACATGCAAGAAAATAAATATAATCACAGTTGCCTATTTAAAATTGCATTAAATAAATGTGAAATTGGAGTTACCGTTATTTTATAAATTTTATAAGAACATAAAACATGGCGGCAAAATTACAGTTGTTATAAATACTATTCACGTCGATCGTCTGTAGAAGTCCATCTGTTGAAATGATGATATTGAAAAATGTTGTAAGAAATTCGAATGAAACTTTCACAAGATTATTGATAACTTAACTTAAAAATTCTATGCAAATGTTGGTATTGTGGGAATAATAAATGCATTTTGCGAAAAGGAGAATATTGCTGATCATTTGACCATCAAGGCGGGCCCAGCGCGGGCACAACTTATCATGGCGGTCTGCCTATTATGCACTGCAACATACCATACCATTAGACCAACACTAGATTACTGATTAGAAATGTTCAGTAAGAGAACTTTCGACTCCTCATTTCCAGACATCAACAAAATTATGTTTCTCTATTTGTTGAGAGAAGGCCGCATTAGAAGGGCCATTAGCCATTACATATTCCCGTTAAGAATTCGCAGTCGGTGGGACACAAAGCGGACGCAAAACGAACAAAAGTCCAGCGATGACGGGCGGTCCATTTATCATCGCGAGGAGTTATGACGGGGAATAAAAAAAGGCAAAATGATCGCTGCTGAGATTCTTCAGAACCTTTAGCCGATGGGTATGCAATAAAAAGTGACCCTGTTATAGTTTGCGAAACCGATTAAACTATAAAACTAATTGGTCCCCACTGTCTTAATAAAATATTTTGTTCTGATAATTATTGACGTCCGCCATTAATGGCGTGTAAGTATGACGTCCGCGTTGGAAATGAAATCAGTGCGATTATGTATTTGATAAACAATTTTTTTTGCTCTCGTGAAATGCTAAATGTGTTTGAAACATTTGTGACTAAGTTTAACACAATGTGAATGTAAAAAGACATTTAAAATTTAACTTGTTTATTCTGTCGTGTGATCAAAATTTGTGTTGATAGTTTTTTTAGGTATTCATTGGATAAAAACATCTTATCGACTTAACTCAAGGCTGATAAAGAGAAAAAGGCATAATTTCTAATTAGTAAAAGTAATGAAACACTACATACAAAACCGAACAATTATAACGCATATTATATTGATTGTTTGTGTTAATAGAAAGAGAAATAAAACAATGAAGACAAGACAGTAATATAAATACTTTTTAATCAAAAATATTCAATTATATTGACAAAGTAAATTGTAAAGTTGGAAACTTCTTTTGTTTAGTTACTCAAATTAAGAATTGTAAAACAATTTTCAAAATTTATACAGTTTCTTATTAGGGCAATCCCACTAGTTATGAATAATAAAATAGTCATTAGAATTCATTAGCAGTTGTAAACGCAAAATCTTAGAGGTGGTCTTGAACATTTATTACAAAAAAATATTTCATTTTCATTCGATTGTTATAACATTCAATTCTCAAACAATAAAAACAAAGATTTTATGGTATAGTATATATTTTGTGAGGTATTTTATTTTGTTTAATGACGGTAGAAAAAATGTAGAGAATGTATTATAGACCTGAATAAATATGTTTATGAACGCAATACTTTTTTTCATCATATATAAGCATTGTAGCTAATTTAAACTGACTTTATCGTGTAATAATATAAAATCTAATAAGACAAATCATATTTTGTTGATTGCGTGGTGTTACCAGTTAAATTACCATTAATTTAACTGGTAACACCACGTTAACACACCACACCACGTTAACCTTTCCATAAATCATTATATCTCTTCCAGACTTACCTTGTGTATAATTCACAATTAATTCTTGTTCATACCAGACTTATTCACAGAGTAACAAAATTGTTTGTTTTGTTTATGTTATGCTACGAGCAGTAACAAAGCAAAAACTATAATTGCGAGCTAGATATGTAGTGAGTATGAAATATTTATAAATTTTATACACAATATAACAAGGCTAATTATGAAGCACAGCCGTGTCTGGGCTTGCGGCACCCGCGGGCGGTCGTCCGTCCGCCGATCTCTGCACTATAAAAACATAATAATTCTGCTACCTTTACTTGCCTGTTTTTTATCCATCACTCCATATTCCGACCGCACACAACAATCATAAATAGTTCTTTAACAAAATCTGCTTCGTATAATTCTAGACGGCAATTTAAAAATTATCTGCTTCGACTCTCAGATGGGAAAGCAAACAATAAACATTGCTCTTTCATTACAATTATTAACAAAGTGTTGACTTAGTCAAGCCATAATCATCTTATAGACTTCACATCTTAGCGTCACTAAAATATACGTAATTTGTGTATATTTAATAAAAGTTACAAACTTAGTACGGCCTTTGAGAACGCAAGTGTTCACCACGCATTCACACTAAAACTAACTTTCCACTCGAACTAGTGGATAGTTCAGGACAATAATTAAATGTAAAATTGAAAACCGCTGCATTAAGTTTCCTAAAACTACCTCCTCTCCGTACAATGTTGTATACTTAATATATTTAATTTTTGTTTCAGTATATATTTAATTTTTTCTTCAACTTGAAGTGAATGTGATAATTATGTACACTAATGAGATACTTTATACTCATTAAAAAAGACTTATTAAAAATAACTATTAAAAAAAATTGTTATCAGTTATGTAAATAATTTCTTAAAAAGTTAAGTTAATATCTACTTGTTTTTATAAGAAAAATAAAAACTTTTCTACTATTTGTTAATGTAAGTACTATTATGTGACTAATACCCTGTAATTGTTATTAAAAAAACTGACCTAAAAGGGTTATACTATTAATAAATAAAAATATTAAATTGTTTGGATTAACTTCTATTATTTAAATAAAAAACAAAATTTCAATAACTCAGCGTGTATTATTCGCTACTAAATCAAAACCGTTATAATAAAACCAGGTTTATTTCAGTTGCTATGTGTAAGTGTAAACGAAGCAATAAATTTGTTAAAAATATAAAACTTCAATGAATGTGATTCAAGAATCACTAAAAGCAATGCTTGCGATAAATACAATTTTATTTTTTTAACGAAACTGGAAAATCAGTTTAGCAACATCGATATAAGGTAAATATTACTGTAGTCCAACAATCAAACAGTAGGTCATAGCAATCGTGTTTAATCAGTTTGAATATTTCCTTGTAAGTCAATAAATCCTTGGTGCTATATCGACTTTATGCAGCGGTAAGATAAGATAGTACTTGATGAGAAAAGCTAGTCTTCATTCAAAGCGTGCCTAGTTTGTTCCTACAACAGCTATGTAAATCCTAGGTCGCAAAAATAAAATCTTACTGTTGTCAGAGGAACCCAGTTTGATTTTTATTTTTAATTAAGTATAATTTTTATTACAGCTAACAAGAAATTGTCAAGGTCACATTAAACAACAAAAGGCAATTTGATCCTCCTAATATACTTTTATAAACAAAATGTATCTGAAAAAGGCGATGCATAGAAATAGCCATAATTTTAGATGAATTATTGTAATTTTGTTAGTTGCAATTAAAAATTTAATAGTGAAAGTTTTTTAAGTTTCTCTTTGGTATCAGCAAGTAAGTTTTACGCCTGTTGCACTAAAGAAAGACAACGGATACATTCTGAACAGAACGTCGTTACAACAAGTACAGACAAATCCCGAACAGTACGTTAGTACAAGGCAAGAGTTTTGCATAGTGGCCAGTGGACGCCTTACATCAAAACAGGCGAGGAGGTAAGGTGGCTGGAGCGGGAGAGGAGGAGGCAGAGCGTGGGGCGGGAAAGGGGCGTGCAGCGCAGCCTGCAGTTCGCCTCCCGCCTTGCACTCGCTGCACCCACGAACTTTACGAACTCTCCGAGAAACAACTAGATTATATTCCGGTATTTATTATATAAACTATCCAAGATTAATATCGTTCCTAATTTAATTTTAGAACTAACCTGTATAATTTCTCATATAACGCAGCCAGATATAATAATTTGCATCCAAAAAATAATTAAAAAATATATAATTTGCATTACATTTAAAGAACTATTTACGAAAATGTTTTGTAAAAAATAAAACGTAAACAACATTTTAAATACAAAAAAGATGAACAGGGATAGAATGTAGTTGTACAGGTCACGCCATCTATCGATCAATAGCAAGACTATATGCTATCTATTAACTTGTTTTAAGTAATTTCTTTAATAATACGCTGTGATTTACAATAAAGACTAAAAAGTCTTATT
This sequence comes from Pachliopta kotzebuea, assembly GCA_018246255.1. Classification (NCBI taxonomy): domain Eukaryota; kingdom Metazoa; phylum Arthropoda; class Insecta; order Lepidoptera; family Papilionidae; genus Pachliopta; species Pachliopta kotzebuea. The sequence goes on along the minus strand of DWLS01006525.1, from coordinate 6,320 downwards.
TCCTTCTCCTTTTTAGTCAGTTCAACAGAATTTACCTTGTATTCATTTAGTAATGAAATAATTGTGAAACTTTTTCAAGGGATGGTGTGCAAAATATATGTACCAACAATTGGAATTATCTTTTTTAACATGCCGTCGTATTTCCATTATAGAGAAATAAATAAGTATGGGAAAGAAATGTAATTTATTTTGATACCGCTCGGCGCTATCTATAACACATGTATATTTTATAATACGCCTTTTATTTTGCTGCGTAAATATTATTAACGTTGTGTTTATCTATTCTACAAGTATTATACGAGATATAAGTATTAAAATGTTTCAGTGTACTTTCCTACCTTCAAAATATTTCAGCCTAAACGAAAGATTTTCTATCTATAAAAAGTAATGCGTTTCTCGAATCAGTATACAATAATAACACATGTAAATATCCTTTCCTTCTTTAAGCTAGATCTTGAAATGAATCGCAAGGCAATGTGATGTATTTAATTTTTTTTAACTAATTAAACTAGCATTTTACTATAATCCTACCTAAGCAGCGATATATATAGTTTTTAATGGTAAATCGTATTGGTTTATAAATAGTATATTATATTTCTTTCAAAGACTCGCACGTCATGTCTGGACGGAAATACTAACACCGTAAAACAGTTCCAATCGTGTTTTTATTTATCACGCAAAGGTTAATGCCTGACTACGATCCCACCAGGTTACCTGTTTACGTTATGAAATCAGCAAAATTACGATAACAATTACAGATTGATTCCCTTATTCTTATCAAAATAGGAATTGTTAGCTAATGCTTCTTTTAGCAATAAAACATCGACTGTAAAAGGTGCCGTGTGTAATTAAGAGACGGTACAGTTTTATGCATAAAACTGTATGATAGTGGTGCGAGCGTTTCCTGTGCAATATTAAACGATACAAACGGGCTGCCGAGGTCGAACCCGCCGTATTTTATAACACTATAAAGACACGAATTACAATTCACATCCGCGGTTAAAATTAATTTACATGCAAATACATCGACGTTATTACAAAAATGAACATCCCGTAGCGGCGCGATCGATCTGCATATTTTTTAATAATATCGTGGTAATTTAACAAAAGGGTCGTTCATAAAACACTCGTCAGACTATTGTTAGCACTTCCGGAGCATTCGTTAAATATACATAAAATGAAATCAACGCATCCTCATAATCAACGGCTAGATAATAATTACACGCCATTCACAGCTGACACTAATACATTTATTTATTTATTATTACAACAAAGCCGGTAGTCCATGTTTCATATTCTAAACTTATACCTATTTATTTATTCCAGGCTTCAGTTCAAAACGCTTTAAAACCAGTATAAAGAAGATTGACTAAAGTGTAAATTTAGTTTTGAACAAATTTTGATTTCTTATACAAAAAAATGGTACAAATGGTAAACGAAATTGTAAATTATTTAATTTAACAGTTAATAAAAGGTATTCCAGTGAAATAGCTGGCATCGGTCTTAAATATTGTACTAGATATAAACGCGATAAAAAATAACCCAACTGTGTTAAATAAATAGCGGGAAAGTAGATGAAAAAAAAATGTCCTGCGTTAAATATCAATATAATTCTACCCCAATAGTACGTTGTGTATCCCTTCGATAAGATATAATGCAAGAAATTTGTTATTATTCAAAAGGAGTGACGCCCGGGGCGTAGTTTTTGTGTTAATGGCAACATACCGTAAGCATGAAAGCCCAAGCTCAAACAAAAATAACAGGTACTATCTATCGGGCTATTAATTTGAAAGGCATAAGAACATGACATAACGAGCGTATGTCAACACAACGAATGCCGGTGTAGATATTTTGTGTATTGAAATATAACATCGGTTGAGTGACAAACTGTGTAGTCGGACGGCCTCTGATAATATCGCCCGTCACCTGAACGGAAGCGAGACGGCGTAACTTAACACAAAAACCACATTACGCTCCTACGGCGTTAATTGTTACTGTTAACCTTACAAATTTTGAAAACATCACGATTATAATCAAAATTTTAAAGTTTATTGTCTGTTAAAACTAACGACGTATTTTAAAATCGAGTTTTACTTTTTCATGCACATTAATAGAAACGCTCAAAAAATCCTCTGTGTTATATTAAACACTGTTATTATTAAAAAGATTAAGACAACGAAATGAGCAGACCCCGGCCAGATGTTTCAACGGCAAATTATTTCTTACACAGTACCTAAATCTTATTTGAAATAAAGTATAGGTATATTATAAACACCTCGGTCTGAATAAACATACATGCTGGTAAATCAGAATGCTAAACGACTAACTGTAATATAAATATCTGAAATAGCTAAACTGGCAACACATTCTGGAATCAAACAATCTTTCAACTGATTCCACAAAGCTTAGCATTTTAAAATTAATCCGTTGAAGCTCGTAAAATATTCGATAAACAGGGCGGATATGTTTGCTTTCGCCAAGTTTAACATTGCTATTAAACAGTCGTGTAATGGACAGAAATAATCGGGTCGATCCGTTATATCGCATCATTCGTATTATACCGGCGTCTGCGCACTGGTACATTGCGATTGGTACGTACCCCCGGCCTATTGCGATGCTCTACACACTTACACCCTGCGCCGTTCACTTTATAGTTAATTCATTTAACATTACTTCATTACATTTGACGAAATGGGTTGGATATATTAAAATAATTAGTATGTGTATGGTTATTCGCACGGTAGGCAGTATTTCCCATGCGTGGAGCGCGTGCGCCGTTCGCCGGCAGCGTGACGGCGGTGGCGGTGCGGTGCGGTGCGCACGCGCAGCCCGGGCCGGCGCGGCGCGGCGCGGCGCACACGCCCGACCACCAGACTGCTCCGTTTTTGTGAGTCGCGACGCGCGCCGGACCTTCGCCGCCGGTTCTTCAAATTCACTGAGACAATACTTGGAACTAGAACGTTTCGTCTGCACCGCATCATTCTCAAATATTTGTGTTTGATTAATTTACGTCTTTATTACTCGTTTAATATATATATTACTCGTCCACGATACATATTCGTTTCCAAAATATAAGTCAGATAAAGAAAGGCTCTATTACCTATACCTTTTAATTCCGAGAGTGGACGTGCAAACCGCGCGGACGGAGGGGCGTAGGGCGAGCGGAGCCCCCGGCGGCGCAACCTCGAACCCGCTACTTTTTACCCGTGCATGCCCGGCTCGTGTCTTTTTCGCTCTTCCTGATTGGAATTCGTTGAGGGATCGTCGCCGCCGGTGGCTGACGTCCTGTGACATGTCAGCGACGATACGTGTACTGCGTACGCGACAATTAACCAGTCATCCACTCCGATGCACTACTCGAGAGGAATCTTTCGCTCTCAACAGATGTTTCTGCGGAGACAGTCTTTATTCACGGAACAACCGTGAAACAAAGTGTCCACTCAAAATGTGAATTAAACTCTTTAATTGCGCTTTTTGAGAGGACCATTTATTTGAGGCTTGGAGAGATTCCAGTGATCTTCTTTTTGTACGATGTGTGGAATACACGAACTTCAAGGTTAGCCTTACTTGAATAAAACTTAAAAAAAAACACACCTAAGGTAATGTACAGGTCCATAACATTCTGTAAGAAGTAATAAGTAAGTACTTTTAAATTACGTATTTACCAATTATTAAACTAATAGAGATTTACCATTTTCACTTAATGAAAATAAATCCGTTACTCACATGTTATTACAGTTATTCAAAGAATTGTACATATGTAATCAATGCTTATATTGAAACCAGATTTCATTTCTCTATCAATAACTAGAATCTTCAGGTAACAGTTGGGTTGACGACAAAAAACCTTTTTGTCCCACGTTCCAAACAAAAAAATCCCAGTGATGAACAAATATTTATAAAAACTTGAATATTTAGGTTTAGGTTCGGATTATAAATAATTATAACAATCGAGACAATGTCTATAAATTTTAACTTTTTTATGTAGAATATTCGCGTAAACATAAGAAATTAATATGTCAATACAAACAAGTATTGTTAACAAACATTTTATAACGCAATGGATTGCAAGCTAAACTCCTATAACTATCAAATGCATTTATGATCTAAGAACATTATAAAAATGGTTTTATTATAAACCGTGTTAATAAAATGTTTGCTATGTAGTGAAAACTAGTAGACATTTCAAAATAGGTAATTTGTCTTATTTATTAACTGAAAATATTTGTAAGAAAATAAAACTTTAGAGCTATAAATAGTAAATATAACATGGAGACAATTATGGAGAAGAGCAACGGAGGTGTCGTGAGTAGCGCGGGAGCCGACAACACGTGTTACCGACCACTTGCATAATGCTGTCCAGGGCTATGCGATTGCGTGAAATAAGTGAAAAAAATTATCAAATTAAAGTGATCGCGACACACTATTAAGTAAATTAACAGCAATTAAATGTACAAAAATTTAAACGATCATATCAAAATATCAGCGAGCGAGTCGAGGGTGAACCGCCGCCGCTCACCGTTCGAACTTTTATTACATACATATACGCATATGACGAAGGCTTGTGAGAGTTCTGCATAATGCACCCATTTGTAATATTGAAAATAAAAAATAAATTAATATAAATGCTGAATGCTCCGGTGGCAGCCCTTTGGGACAACAGAAAGAGAAGCCGCTTGCTTTTCCATTGAATCAAATTCATATATTTTGAGATTCAGTCGCCAATTTCATTGGTACAGATAGAAACAAAATGAAATGGCACATAATGTCGAAGAAAAAGAATGAATAACGTAATGAAAACACGTTTGTGCGAATATTACTCATTAATAAACTCCTAATTTTACGAATTTTATTTAGTATGCGGACCTTTCGTGTGCTGTATACAACATATATAGTTATGCCAGGACTGAGGTGATAAATGTCCTCATAAAATCATCACTGAGTGCCTACAGCTTTTAAATTATTGTTTATAGTCCAATCTATGCAAAATGAGTGTTAAAGTCTTCTAGTGGTATGCTTAGTATTTGATTTAATTTTATCAAAAATTTGATCCCCAGCCAGAGGTAGTATCCAACCATATTATAGACTCAATAGGGTATTGACTATACCGACTTCAGAAAGGTAATTTGATTGAAAATAGTTGAAATAATTTTATTATACACTCTAGATGCTTCAAGGACGTTGTTAAATGTGATTAGAGCGTTATTTTAGGTATGTTCTACTATAATATATTTTTAATCAGTTTTACAAATTAACAGGGGTAGTGGAAAATTTATGGATAATTACAGTAATTACTATGTGTCAGGCCATTTGATAATTAGATTCGTTTACACGTTGATAAATGAAAATTAGCGTAACGATTGAAACATAGTACTCTTTTCATTGTCGGTTTTAGTCCGAACACCGAATTTTAATTTATTTTTAACGCCTGTTTTAATTTATATGTTAGCATACAAAAAGGTCTTAAATTATCTGGCTGCAGTTTTTCATCCTATCTAAACTATACTTAGAAATTATGTACACAACGCCATATCATGTACTGTTTCATAATGCCACTTGGACGATCCTTTTAAAGAAATACAAATTCTTGCAAAAGCCAACCAAAGTACCAGACGATCTATGATCACAACCACTCCGTCAGGATTGTAGGTCTAAAAAAAAGCAGTCCACTTGGAGAAAATCTCAAAGTGAAGTTAGTCAAACTACAAAATAGACACGTGATCTCCTGGCCGTACCAACATTCCATGGATTGTTTTATTGGATTATGCGGCGAGGCTCCGAAGCAGCTATAACTATTCAGCGTCGTCTTTTGTGTTATGGAAAAACTTGTTCTTGAGCCATGTAGTGTGAAAGTGTTGTTTATTTTTGCAGTTTAATGTTACATATGTACACATATTATCGCCTCCGCCGCGCGACTGTCATCTCGGTGCGCGCCGAGCAGGGCCCGACGTGGCCTTGTGGGGCCCTCTCGTTAGAGCACAATGCAGAGCACTTTTCTACTTTAAACATACTACGTGATTTGTAAAACACAATAAAAAGCTAATAACATCGATCCCTCTAGTTACAAAGTATGTATACAATGAGCATCTCTCTTATTGTGCCAGTTTTTGTTCATATATTTGTAACGTTTATTTAGTGACTCCATTGCTGAATTGAAAGAAGTAACACTCGATAATCTAAGTCTTTTGCCTATACCTATAGCACGAACAACTATACAATAAAATTATAAAAATTCACTGTGTTCCGTCTCCAAGACTTGCCATAAGCGGCAATAAGAGTAACATAAACTCTTCTCGACTAAAATGTACATATGTTGTACT
>DWLS01006524.1:0-11536 GCA_018246255.1 Pachliopta kotzebuea | reverse complement strand
ACACAAATGTCTCATACAAATTAGTGAAACTTTGTGCAGCCACAACTCGACAACCCGACCACATACCAACAAAACTCAAACGGCTCTGATCTTATCTAAGCGAGATCTGTCTGTATGACAAATTTCAGTACCATCTACTACCCCTTGTAGTTCTCGAGATTGGAAATTTTTGACGAACGGACATTGTCGTTTAAATAAGGATACTATTTTTTCTTGCATACAAATTTTAAAACTGCACCTTGTCTAGTTACTTATATATAACAGCCGCAGAAAACCATAATGAAGGCCTAGGTTTAGCTTGTAGGAATCATCTACCTCACAAGTGATGGCATTGATGAATTATGGTGATAATGATGAAATGTTGTGGTATATATCTACGTCAAAAAAGTTGAAGGAGGAAAATTACGAGTTACGTAGCAACATGATAACAACGAAATGATGAATAGCTCAGCCGCTAGCATTATTTTACTACTCGAAGACGACTACAGTATAGAGTATTGTAGTTTTGTGTTTATTTATAAAAATGTTTTCACTTGAATATTATGATATAAATAAGCTCGAAAAAAACCAGATAGATGGATAGATAGACTGTTTATTGTTCCACAAAAAACACACACATACATATACATATGGACAAACAAAAGGTTAAATATACAAATATAAACATATTCAGAGATTTTAATCCCGTGATGCAGTCGCGAAAGTCGATAAAACTACTTGTAGCTCCAACTATTTGTATTAATTATATGTTTCGTTATAGTTTAATGGTTCGCTTAAATATTAAGGAGTATGACAGAGAATATTGTAGGCCACTGCGAAGTGTTTTTTTTTTATTTTGTTTTTCCAGTAAGAAAAGTATACATTTTCGTTTGAAATTGTAAACATTGCTATTCTAAAACTGTATATATAATATCTATTTTAACCAGCGCCACGTTGTTATGAGCAGGCCCTAATACTTTACCATCAAGTGACCACCTTGGTCATATCGTCGCTTCCTCGAAACTATGGATCAAAACATGGTTCCGGGTAAAATCTGGCTAATTAAATGAATTATTTATGACCTATAAATATTTCGGAGAAGCAGTCAACATTCCATGATCACAACCAATCTATTATGCACGAATCCGAAGAATAATAATTACTGTTACAAAACACCTAAAATTAAAAAGAAACTGATATGTACCTACACCGCGCAATTTTCTTAGCATACTTCCTTGTCACTGACCTAGTGGGATCCATGACTAATCTTCAATAGTATGCCGTGCTCTTCCAGTGTACTCTTGCCAAATGGACTCTCCTCCCCTCTCCCTCTGTTCCCCCAGTCTCCTCGTCGCCAACTGTCACGTGTTCGTAGTACACTAATTATAATTAATATTTCTGCACCGTTTGACGAACGTTACGTACTTGGCATCGGTTATAAAAAGAAAATAATAACATAGTATATGTAATGCGTTTCTAGTATTACTTTCATGTTATTTTTTATCATAGGACTCTAAAAATATAATATTAATACATATCAGCTGGTAGACGTCCACTGTTAAACATTGGTCTACTCCAGTAGAGGAGAAATTTGGGTCATCTCTCACCACGTTAGTCTAAAGCAGGTATATAGGGAGCCAGTGCCTCGTCTGATGATTAGTGTAGAGCACCAGCAGGTCAATTTTGAATGGATTCCGTGAGATCTGTGGGACCCCTTAACACATATTACAGGCAAACGTGAAATATTTATAAATTGAAACGGACAAACTGAGCTTCCGTTTGAAATAACACCCCCTCCATTGGGGGATGTTTTGATATTTAAATGCCAATACACAAATCGAATTGATGTCGGTCTCGCCCAACGCGCGGAAAATATGTTAAACAACTTGACAAAGCGGCACTCGCTTTGTTGAGTTGTCGCTGGGATTGCGCGGTCCGGGATTCGAATCGCGGATGAATTTTAATATCGTTTAATTAACAATATGATCAATTATTATTTTATTTAATCGACGACACGTGGGGACAAATATAACATGACTGGACTGTAGACAGTTCCACTTCGTAGTACTCAGTTTACTACATGAGATGTTGATTCTCGTTGCCTCACTAATTTAACTAGGTAATACACACTTCAAATTGGAACACAGTAATGTAAAAAACCGTGAACAACAAATGTGAACAGTAAAAACCGTCAGACCTAGGACAAGATATACAAGCTTTCTAGCAACAGATGCTTACCACCAGTATTTAAAAGTAACTGTGAGATTACTTATATTAGTAGTTTTTCTCGTATACATTTCATTATTATTTTAAATGAGTATTCATTTGTTAATCGTAGGTCTCTCCATAGAGATTCTTTCATATTTATCAATTTTGAGTAAAGAGTCGATAAGGTCCTAGAATGTGTTTTGGGGGGGTCCTTTTTTTTTGACGCGGGGGAAGTCTTCGAAAGATACCCCGCTTCTTAAGGGAGAAGTCAGGGTTATGTGGGATTTGTACCCACTAAAACCCCCTCGGTGGTCATCCACGGTGCATTGTAGAAGGCCCCGGGATCTCCTACGGAACTAACCGGTACGTCCCTGCACTGCTGCTGAGCACATCCCTGAGAAAGCTGTTACTCTACCCAGCACCCATAGTGTGTTACGACAAAGTACGAGACCACTTCGCATCTGTCGTCCGACCTGGTACACTTAATAGAAAATGAGGGGTGGGGGGGTCCTACACAACAACTCACAGACCCACGCCAATCTCCCCTACACGTGTTGCACCCTACTAATCAACAAATGAAGACCTGACTACCCACCAACCTGCATTGAGCCAGCGTGGTAGGAAATGGCCCTAATCCCCAAATATTGGGGGAGGTCTATGTCTAGCAGTAGACGTATATCGGCTATGGAAGATTTCATATCTACTAAAGACTGTCGCCTAATAACTAAAATATTTAACAGCATAGAAACAACGATTTTTTTGCCGAAGATGTCAATGGCACCGTACGTACTTCGGCCGGTCGCGAATGCGGTGCGCTTGGCACTACAACAGCGGAGACGTCTAGCAAGATTGACACATGTCAAATTTCACGAAACCAACTCGGCCAAGAATTTAGGTTTTAGTTAAAGCAGTTACGAAATTAGGACAGTCTACGAAATCGAGAATATCTAATATAGGACGGGAGATCCTTGTGTTTCTGATATTGTTAACCGTTCATGCAGATTTTAAACGTTTGAAGTTTTTAATGAAATAAAGACAGCTTTTTTAAAAGAAAATAAACTATTTAATATATTCTAGAAGAAATCGGTTTAGGTCGGGCATGTGATTAACACTCATTTTCTATAACAAGTACACCAAAAATTTCTACACTAAATTAATCCTTCGACCAGATTATCGAAGTACCTTAAAAAGGCTTTTCAAGCATTATTTCACGAAACAATAGTTAGATAACAATTTTATTTGTTTATTTTATATATAAATATATGTATAATATTAAATAATACAATATATACTTAGACTCATACCACGTATTGCTTGACCTTTAGCTATACCCGAAGTTTACGTGACGTAAGCCTAGCCTTCCAGTAAGTCAAATCTGATGCGAACTTAAGGTATTTTTGGGCTCCGGCCGTTAATTGAATTTCGTTGCTACTCTTTGATAGTTCATTCAAATTTCCAAGAGGATCAACAGAAATCCAAATCTTTAATGAAAATTTCCTAAAATTGTAATCAATTTCAAAGTATTGGACATGTATGTCACTTATTGCGGGCCATGACATTTAAAAGTCGCAATTCAAAAACAAAACTATTCAAACTTTGTAGGCTATAACATTACAGACAAGAAACAATAGATAACATCTTAATATAAATAATTTGGAGCGTTATGTAAGTCAAATTGTAAATGCGAAGGAACTGCAGTGGAGTCCGAGACATGGGTATAATCCTCAATAAGTTTGAGCTTCTGAAGAAGGAAAACATAGTGAGGGATTATGTAAAGAAAACCTATTTATTCCACGAACAATAGTTTCCTAGGATATAGTACATAACGAATGTTGGCGACGGCGTTAACGATTATTCGCTTAACATAACTACCAATAACCATTGCGAGCCAGTTATTGCTAATGCTAAATCTATTAATCAAGTTTTAATGCAAAATCAGCTCGTACTACTGAAGCATAAATCACAAGCGATTCGGCAAACGTTGCTATTAATACAGACAGTCCTGGACAGAGGAGTAAGATACGTACGGTGAACATCCATAAAACGTCCTTTTCCATGTCAATGTATCGCGATCCAATAAACGGTTTAATGACCATATTTTTTTAAAAATTACGTACAGTTATATTGAACCCAAAAGTGCAAAGTTTTGGGAGGAAAGTACCTGTTCCTGGAAAACCTCTACAAAAATACTAAGGTAGCTCTGTATACAATATCATTGTTTCCTAGATTGAAGGCAGTTATATCTACCTTTAATGGTTGATGATGTAACCAGGTAAAATAAAGGTAAATAGATCCGAAATCAAATATCAAAGCTGCGTCCACAATGACTACATTGTATAATACAATGATGTATCATCATAAATATTGTGAGAATTATGGGCACTTGACGTCAGGTTAACTTCCCACTCGTCTGGTTGCTTCATCAAATAAAAAGAATTACAAAAAAATGCAATCCTAACAAAGGAGAAATATGAAATGTTGATTTTAAACCTGCTCATTTCTGTTGAAACTGTTCTACTGCGATAATTTTTTTTGTGGAAGTATTATTAGCATTTCCTCCGCCGCTTCTCTCTCAGTTATTTTTTTTTGTAAAATGTATAGGACATGTATATATAATTAAACTGTTATTAGGTGAATTGACTAGTATGTTATTATTATATGTTTACGAAGGAGTTCTTATATTTATACGGCTCTTCTCTTTACGTACCGTAACAGGAGAGTAGTCAAAGCCGGCGGCCGACCGCCGCGCTGTTAGCATTCGTTACACAACTGATTTAAGAATAGAATTATTTGAAGCTCCATAAAACGATTTTACAATGACACGACAAACTGAACAGTGCAATATGCACCATACTGCGTTACAGTAAGATATAATTTCAAATAATTCTACCGGCAATTGATTTTGTTTCATGTTCGTACCGCACGGCTGAGTGGAAGTCGTTTCTATTGTTTGTTGTAATTTACAAATGTTGCCAAGCATTTGTCGTTGGATGAAATTATGATTTAGAGGGCCAATTAAAGTTGATAAGTTAACTACTACCTATTTAAGTTTTACTGCTGTTATTATATGTACGTAGGGCTCAGACTTACATAAAGATACATTAATACAATGTCGATAGGATCATGTCTTCATTTGATGACTGACTGTTCTACAGATTTATATTACGGGTAATTCGAGTAGTAATAAAAATTTTAACACACTTTCAATGTTGTTTGTAAAAGTTATCAAGCGGAACTATAAAACTGGAGGAAGTTACTCGATTGTGATTCACCTACTAAGTAAGCTTATTTTGATCGTGGCACTTTCTTGATCTTATTTTCCTCATTGCTATACCTTTCGTCAATAACAATTACGTTTCGTCACAATTTTTGTTAGCTGCTAAAGAAGTTTCCCTCTGTCTGCTGTATCTTTTTTGTACGCAATGCAACAGGTTTTTTTAAACAGCCCACTAACAGTCCATAAACCATTCGCTGATGCGACGTGGAGTGCGGAGCGCCGCGTTAACAATGGGAACAAATGTTACAATCGAAATGCTTTCCCAGGAATATTTTCCTTTAAAAATTCCATTAGAGCGGGCTCTCTCCCCTCCTTCCCCCTCCACCTCCAGGAGCTCCCCCGGCGCAGTACTACACGTAAATAAAGAAGCGGCCGGAGATTATCTCACGCGGCATTAAGAGCCCCTCGGGGAAATGATAACAAGGATTTTTTTAATTATTTACTAACCCCTCCTTTAAGTAATTCCGGTATTGTATAATCATAAGTTATTGTAAATAATAAGACTTTACGTTTAATTTATATACCGCTTTTGTTATTTGGACGTACAATGAATTATAACATAACGTCAATTTTTTTATAATATTTTTGTTCCCTATATTCTTTTCACTTTTTCTATTCTTCTATTTATATTTCATATTCTTCATCATTATCTGTCGATAAATGCCCACGGCTGTACTACATAGGCCTCTCTCAGATATCCAATCCAATCGGTCCTGCGCTGGTTTCCCGCGACCTTCACCAGATCGTCGGTTCATCTCATGAGGACTTGCTAGTAGTGTATTTACCGGTACTTTAAATCTTTACTGCCCTACACACCGTCAGTCCTTTAAGCAATGTGTCCTTGCCTATTGCTACTTAAATCTAGCGATCCTTAGGGCTATGCAATAGACCTTAGTAATTCCACAGACATAACACCATTTCTCATTCCTATTATTAGAGACAAAACTATGAATACCATCAAACCTGCAACGATACTTAGCTACAGTGCTCTTTAAAGACTGCTATAAATATATATCGACGTTCAGACAATTAAATTTTTTTTATAGCAACAAAACAATCTCTAATACGATGTAGAATGAACTTAAAAACTTAACGTTTGTATAAGTGCTTTTAAGTTATAATTGGACGCCGTCTCAGAATGTGTATTCTATTGTATCTATATGTTATTTGTTCAGAAGGCTTCTTAGAAGAGAATCTTATACGCGGTTTGGTTTACTAGAAAATGTTTTTATTTCTACTAAATACATTTTCACAGGTAATTAGTATTTTTTTCATATAATTCGTTAGTCTATATTCAGAGTAGTAACTGGTTTACCTATTCCCTCCTAAAGGGTTAATCTTGTTATAGTCCCTCTTCAGGTATCTCTTTATCCAATCCCGGAGCGTTTTATTTGCCGGCTTTTGTTTCCTAACGTCACTTAAATTTGGGGGAATAGGTTCCGAGCCGTTACACCGACTGCAAGTGTACGGAGCGGGAAGATCGGGGCCCATTACCTTATAGGATTTTTTCGCGCGATAGATTCTAACGCCGATACTTTCACTTAGACCATACAAATCCTACCAACATACTAAATACTATCGAAGTATACAAGTTTGTGTAGTTTAAAACAGAAGTTGTTGATATTTATTAACAAATAAATTATTTCTCATTGTTCTTATTTAAAAAGAGGTCTAATATATCTAATTTTGCTGTCGTCATTATCAGCTTGAAGTCGCTTACAGAAAAGCCTCAGTTCGCATCGTTAAAGTCAATTGTTAACATTAGCGTTAAGTACAAAGTTAAAGTTTATTAAACGGTCCGATAATTGCCGCATTGAAACTTAACTACATTTCAAGTAACAAACAGTAAACAACTATTTCGGTAAACCATAAATATATATAACAGATTGTCCTCTGTTTAATCCCAGCTCGTACCATTAAGAACGTCAAGGTGCCAACTCAGCCTGCGACCTGGAGATAAGCGGAATAGCCTGTCGTTACCTGGTTATAGGCGCTTCGAGGATCTGTTATCTGATAGTATAATACAGGTAATATATATTAGATATTACAAGGGCCTTTTAGAACATTTTAACTAATTATAGGTAAGTACATCGTGCGCTCTTTTGTATGTTATAGACTCGCAACTTCCTTTGCCGCGTTACATATTAGAAGAGCTTTTACTCTCATACAAAATGTCTTTGTTTCTGCAGAATTATTTATGATTTATATTTAACGGTCTATTTGTTATAAATAAACTAATAATTTACTATAAACTATTATCAAATTAAATCAATTATTAATGTTTAAATCTTTAAGGAAAATAGTAAATCTCAAGAAAAAAAATTGCAAAAAACCTGTTGTACTCAATGTTATGTGTATAAATGTCATAAAACCCAATTAACTTTTACTTAACTGTCAGTTAACGATCTAAAAGGCGTATTTTTTTTAATTTTCATATGTTTGTTATGTATTAAGGAGAAATGTCTAGTTATAAACATTTTGTTGGAAAAACAGTAATACTATTGACTCGTACAAAAAGTACTGGAATGAATTTCTACATACTTTCGTATTGTTTATATTCCAATCTAAAATGTATTTAATAACTGAGAATATTATTTTTAAAGTGTAATACTAATTAATACATAATTGTAACAAAATGCATGATAATGTAATAGTTGTTTTGATTATTGTACACTACTACGTGAGCTGATATATTATTGTATGAAACGCAGTACTGTACAGTTTGGACTCACTATTGCTTTGCATCGGAAGAAGTGTGTTACTCGTAACGAACGTCTCTGTGTGTTGTATATTGTGAACAAGTAAATACAATCAAAGAGAAGTGTCTTTTATTACCGCCGATTTTCAAATAAGTTTAAGATTATTTTAATATTTCAGTCTCATTTTCACTTATTCTTTTAGTAAAAACTTTATACAATTTGTACGTAGTGTTGAAAACAATTTTGTTAATGATGATCTCCATACAAAGTTGTGTTCTCTCGAGTAACACGTTAAGTAAACAATATAACTAATCCAGACCTCTACAACCCCCCGCCCCCCTCTCTCAGGCCCGCAATATCTAGAGATTGGGCGAACTTTGCTCATATCTAGCGGGTCCGCAGTTTCACGTATTTAGTCCCCCATCATATTTAATGGAGCACATATTATCCATTACGTTATATAATTTAAATATATATAATGATAGTTAATAACATATAATGAAAATTTATTTATTTAAAAACTTCCTTGCAACACCTAAAATTAGGGTCCAATAGGCGGATTTAATGCAGCATCCTTTACCAGCCAACCTAGGAGATGGGAGATGTCGTGGTAGGTGAAGTGTGAAAGTTGAATTTAAAGCTTAAACAAAATTATACTTCCAAAAGTTCAGATGTGGAGGATTTAAAAGAATCCGATGGGAGAGTAACGATTTATTCCTCAGAGGCCAAACAAAGGTAGATGATAGAATCATCGACTAGTTTGGTTACAGAGGTTTATTTTGGTCATTATCTCTAGACAACGGTTTCACGGTAAGTGGTTTTATTCCTAAGAGTGTCACCACATGCAGAGTAGAATGAAATATTTATTTATTTATCTAATAGCGAAAGTATTCGGTACTCCGAGGAGAGCACGTTAAAAAATATAAACAAATAACTGGAATAGTTTATCCTATAAAATTGTGTATACTGGAAGAGAACTCTTTTTAGGGCTAAGCTCGCCTTTCTTACATACTTCATGAATGTTATTTTTATTAAATAATTTTTATTTACATAATGTGTACTCTATATTAGTACACCGCTTCCCTAAACGAAGACAGACGATAGTACTAATGACACCTTTGATGGTGGTACGGAAAGAAATTCATACTGATTAAAAAACGATATTTTTGTAACGTTTCATTACCACTAGTAACGCTCTATCATATAAGTACAACAAAATGAGAGGATAGTTTCATAAAAATACGTTAGTTTAATAAAAAAAAAACCAGCAATGAACGCACAAAAAAAACAGCTGATGCTCGGGGTCAATGACCGCACGTCCGCGCTCGATCCATGCCTCTATGTAATAAGGTTTAAATTGAAACTAAATACATCTCGAACTAGATTTATGCGATCGCTGGCTATCGGCTTTGCGTTACATTACTGGTTTTTTTAGTAATGTAATGTGTTTTTTATAAAATTATCGTTTCCTTTTTCTGTACTAACATGATGGAGCGTAAATAATAATAATAAAACGTTTTAATAATATGATTTTTTTATCAAGATTGATTTTTCCACGTGCCATCACCAAAGGTGTCATTAGTACTATCGACTGTCATTGTTTACTGAAGCGGTCTACTAATACATAGTATATATGTGTATGCTTGCATTAACACATTAAACGACGATAGAAAAAATTAAAAATCGTAAAAATACTTTTGGTCGTAATTTATTTAGAAAATAAGTTTTATTAATTCTGTACACGGGTTACATAGTTACAGTCAAATACATAGCTGAGGTCACCGGTGCACCCCATGGCGCACAAATACAGAAAATATATTTTCCGGTAGAGGAAGGGTGAGGGCACCGGTGACCCCCATGGCGTTTGACGTGTTAAGGAATAGGTAAAGAATTTATCGGTTAGACGTTCAAAGCGTGCGGGGCGTGGGGGGCCCGTGCTCTCGAGTCACGGATACAAGGGCCGTTGGGAGCACATCGAGCTGAGCGATACGAGTGCAAGACGGCTCCTGACTTGGCTGTAAGATGACGGGCAGGAGGCTAATGGCAGATAAGTCGCTCCGGTCGGATATCCGGCGCGGATAAGCGCTCGGCGGCACTCACTAGTAATCATACTGCCACGAGGCGATATCGGTTAAGTATAGACATTATATTTACGATACACCGATAACGTTAAGAGTTGCTGCACATAACTCTGAAACTGTATATTTAAAGATTTAGTAAATACAAACATACAAACAAAAATCATTAAAATATAAAAGCAACAAAAACAAAAATACAATACAATATTTGATAAAGGAACGAAAACAACCAAACAAAATTTAGATGTGTAAAAAAAAAGGAGAAAAAATTAAAAAAAAAAGAAAACACTGAAAAAAACCATTGAAAAAACCACTTCACTCCATTAATTCTACAGAAATCTTTGGGGAACCAAAGAATGAGGTATTGAGCTTAATTCTTATAGAGTCAATACTGTTAGAGAATATGTCCAGGTCATTGGTTCTAATAAGTTTATTGAGAATAGTCGGTGCGCGACACATAAACGTGTTTCTTTTATAATTTGTATTACTATATATCAGTAGAAATAGGTGCTGCGGTGGTATCTAGCTAAACAATCTCCGGCAACAGAGACCTACCATCAGTAATAGACCCATATGTATTTAAATCAAAAGCAATATTACATGACGTTGGTAACTTCGCCATGCTCTAGAGACTGACAAGGTATGGTATATCTTTCTAAATTTATTTAATAAAATTCTCTTCATATGAAAAAGGCATCTTACTTTTTAGAATAATTACTGTACGTCAGAAGTACAGTTTCATTACTTCAACTAGACTCAAGTAAGGAAAGTGAGCGTAAAATTTCTTTAAGAATCATCAGTCTACCTGCTCCTATTTTACAATGTAAAGAGTAAAGAAAAACCTTTCACCAGCTCCACGTTGGCAATAAATCATAACTTGCCCGGTTCGCAAACAATAAAACAAGTTTCCGAGTGAAAGATTCCCTCTTGATCTTCACGTGTTGTCTACGAACTTGGCCTCCGCCAACTTTTCTTGTATGTTATTAAGATTTTGTTAGTATAAGTCAGGAGTCGGCAACTTGCGGCTCGCGGTCTAAATACGGCTCTTTAGATGTGAACCTGAGGCTCTTTGGTTACATACGCAAACATTATTTCATTAAAAAAAATTAAAAATAATTCTGAATCGATTAACGAGGATTAGTCACCATTTTTTTGTATGGAAAACACTATTTATGTATTTTATATATATATATTTATAATAAATATATATAAACAAATAAAAAAAAATATTTGGTCGGCAAGAAAAAATTGTTGCTCAGCGAGAAACTGCGAAATTTTGACTCTTCCTGCTTAAA
>DWLS01006523.1:0-11537 GCA_018246255.1 Pachliopta kotzebuea | reverse complement strand
CCCCCGCCCCCCCCCCGCCGGCGCCCGCGGGCGCCCCCCCGAGGTTGATTCCCTCCCTAGTAATAGTTCGCCAGTTCGTTGTAATAGATTTTGCCATAATGCGTCAAACAACAGTAATTTATGAACAGATATTTGGCAAGCGGCTGGGTCCGGAAAAGCGTGATAATTCTGTTGAGTGGGTGCATCGTTTAAGTCGTAGCGACCGATGTTGACTTCACTCGTTATCGCTATACCAATGAGTGTTGTAATATTAAAAAATCCATAGAAATATTAAAAAAAAAATAAGTGTTCGGTAGGTTTCTGTGCTGCATCGGTGAGTTTCGCAGGAGATTCCGGGGCCTTCCGCAATCGCTGAGGATAACCACTGAAGGGGTGTTAGTGGATATAAATCCCCCATAACCCTGACTTCCCTCCAGAAGCAGGGTACCTTTTGAAGATTTTCCACGCGTTAAATAAAGGGTAGGTTTCTGTGCGATTGGGCCCGAGCGGATGACAAGTACGAAGTGGTCTCGTATTTTGTGGTAGCATTATGTTGAGGAGAGTAACAGCTCTCCCTGGAATGTGTTAAACAGTGCAGGGAGGTACCGGTGAGTTCCGTAGGAGATCCCGAGGCCTTCTACAATGCACTGAGGGTGACTGCCGAGGGTTTAAGTGGGTATAAATGTCCTAACCCCGGTCTTCTCCAAAAACCAGGGTATCTTTAGAAGATTTCCCTCGCTAAAAAAAGGGAGATTTCTGTCATTCGGGGCGGTCTGGGTAACACTGATCCTATTTCCGTGTACAAACATTGTTGTGTAAATATTAATTTGTTCTGGTTTGTACGGCGTTTCAAACTAGTCAAATTACTAGGGTAACGAGATTTCAGACCTTTCGTCTTAAGGCGACGAGCGCAATGTGGCGCTGTGTGTACCGTCTTAACTTAAGCCACTTACCAAGATAAACGCCTTGGTTAACGCCTCGTCGAATAAAAATAATTGTAAATCTATTCACTGTTCTCTTAAAGACTCTTGTGACAAATTTGCTTGCAACATGGTTAAGATTATATACACATTGCTACATCGCACTCTCCGTGAGACGTAAGGTATTGTCTCGTTACCCTAGTAAATTTCACTAGCATAGAGCACCTTTTAAACCGGAACAGAGTAATGTATATATATTACTGTTTGCTGGTGGAAATAGAAGCTGCGGTGGTACTTAAAGGGTCTCCGGCCACAGAGATCTACCACCAGTAAAAATAAAATTTTGTTATAACAGTTGAGCTGTTAGAGGTCCTAACTACAACTTACGGATCCCAAGGAAACCTCACCTGCTCATGGTGCACCCTGCTAATCAACAAATGAGGCTCTCGCTCCCCATCAACCTGCATTGTTCCAACGTGATAAGATATGGCCTAAATCCCGTCTCTGTTGGCGTACGCTTATCTATGATTGAATGTCTAAGGGCTGATGATGTTTCAATTCAATATAGTAATATTTTATTATATATGACTAGACGACTTGACGAGCAAGGCGTTCACCTGATGGTAGGTGATACGTTTGTCCATAATAACGGGGCGCTGGTTAAAATAGTATGCACAGCACCACATTGAGCTCGTCTTCTTGATGAGACGTAAGGTATTAGGTCTCGATACGTATGTACAACACCCTCCAAACGGAAACATAGTAATGTTTACACATTACTGTTGGCGGGCTGCAATAAGAGCTGCAGCGGTACCTAGAGGTTCTCCGGTAATAAAGACCTATCACCAGTAATAACGCTTTAATATATAATGATTAATAGCATGAGCTAGTGCGTATACGAAACTTAGTCCATACGAACTTGTCCAATTGAATCTATGCACAGCACTAATTCCCTCACTATTGGGGGAGACTAACGTCCAACAATTGACGTGTATGTATGTTTGAAGTCATTACAGTAATAACGTTTTAATGTACACCGATTAATAGCGTGAGCTTGTACCTATACGAAACTTAGTTCATATGAACTTGTCAAGTTGAATCTATGCTCCGATATTCACCGGCCCGTGCTATATGTAAAACTTGATTTTTGTTTAACATATCGGTGCTTCAGGCTGGAAACAGTTGTCTGTCTTAACATGAATATTAAAGAGTGGTAGCCGTGTTAATACAATAACAATATAATTCCTAGAACCCTGGCGCCAGCACAGTCGTCACAACGGTGGTGAGTAATAATTATTGTCCTTGATTTTATCAGTATTCTGATAACTCTTTTTTTTATATGGAGAAAATGAGCAAACGAACGAACTGTAAATATGGTGTGATTATCGACGCCTTAAGACAGTCGCAACAACCGGTGAGTCGTTGAAGGAGGAATTGGTATATTCTTTTCATGAAGGCCACTTTGTATTGGTATGGAAATACCGCTGATGACAACTGATTCCACAAAGTAGTCGCTGATCATCCAGGGGATGATGATTGAAGATCGTAATGTGTCATGATATAAGGAATCATTCCGGACAACTCCACGGAGCATTTCCTGTGGTACATTTTATAAAGAACGCAGAGAGATATCATCTCTTCGCCAGGCAGTAACCAAATAAATTTCCAGTAAGACATAGGTCATATTGTAAGGAGATAATAATTTTATTTAAATGCATTTTCATTAAAATTCTCATGTATGATTTTAAGACCATTTTGTTATTAGATGAGGCAACGAGACAAGCAAGGCATGTACCTGATGGTAATACGCTTGCCCATAACATAGCGCTGGTTAAGGTGGTATACACATCAACACATTGCGCTCGTCGCCTGAGAGATGTCTCGTTACCGCAGTAACTTTTGTAGTATACAGCACCTTTCAAACTGGAACACAGTAATGTTTGAAAATTACTATATGGCAGTAGAAATAGAAGTTACGGTACCTTTTTTTTGGAGAGGGGGGGGGGAAATGCTTTCTGCATTCAACCCGCCGCCACGGGGAGGCGGCGGGGATATGTGGGACTCTCACCCACTAAAACCCCCCCGTGAGCTCTCTTCCGCTTGTTGTTGGTGGTGGGGGGCGAGGTAGAGTCGCTTTCGCATTCACTACCCCATGGAGTTACGGTACCTACCTAGATGGTCTGTGACAAAAGGGACCTACCACCAGTAATCTTCTTTATGTTTAGCATATTACTTAGTATTAATTATTTGTATTATTAATAAAATGTGGATTTTTGCCGTTTGAATCTTCGGAAAATTTCCTTCTTCGACACCAAAACAGAGTAGGGTCCATTGTAATTTTTATTATTGAAAATCATTAATTATTTATATTTACTCGATGGATGTCTGTTTGTTGTGCTATAAAGGCGCGGACAGCCGCAAGGGGCACCTAATTAAAATACTTGTTGTTTGTCTTCCTACTTTTGTTTACGCGCCATACGGTTTTTCCTAAGTTCCAACTCGCATGATTTCATCAAAACATAAACATATCTTGGGAAGTTTTAAATTGATATTACGCCAACTCTACCCGACGGGCCTATACCAATTAACGTTCCTAAAATTCCCGTTAATGTACAAACTAAAGAAAACTGGTGATTGTTCGGTGCATACCTTGTATGCGTTATGCATTAAAAATTTTAGCTTAGCAAAGGTAACACTGATTACACATAAAAAGTAAACCAAGAAACCATTATAAGGTTCTGTAAGTTGCAACGACTCCGTTGGACCGGACATTTTCCTACTACTTTTCCTCTTGTGCATATGGTATTTTTGTTCTCCTATTACTTTTATATTCCTTTCTTTTTACTTTTCTTCTGTTATCCTTTATTCCATTTGATTGCCTCCTCGATAACCGCCCTGCAGTATTTCAAGGATACGCAGCGACTTTCGTCCACACTCATCAGGGAGGCGATGCGGGCAGGACACTTGACGCGTATGGTAGAGTAGTAAGTACGATAACTAAGCACCTGAATAAAGGAGACTAAGGGTTAGGCCGAGGAAAAGATTGATAGATGAAGAAGACCTTAAAGGAATAGGGAAATTAACTGAATGAAGGAAGAATGCAGGTAATCGCGAAGTCCGAAGAAGAATTGTACAGGAAACCAAGACCCAATAATGGTTGTAGCGCCATTGAGTAAGATATTTAAAAGTTTTCATCAATCTCATCATTTTCAAAAGAGTTTTCTGGTATTTCATATAAGTTTTTACTATTTGAGTGGATTAAATGGCGGTTTTAAGAAAAACTCAATCGCATGTTACACTTTATTAATAAAATAGCGTCAGTACAAAATGGATTAGCTAAGCAGTGCGACGGTCCGGGGTAAGGTCATCTAAAGTACTTATAACCGGCGAGCACGCAAGCAATTTCCGATTTATAGATACGGGAGAAGAAAATGGAAAAGTGTAATTATAAATCATTTCCACTTGCATGATTTCCTCGATGCGAATGCGATAGAATCCGCCTAGTAATATGGGTTATATAGACCTTCTATATATAGATATGGTAAAGAAGTGGACGAATAGCGGCTGATGATTAAGAAATTTCTATAGAGATGATGGATTTACAAATACATCAATTGACGGCTCCTTTCTATATTGATTAACTAACTGATGGTGATACGAAATCATTGTATGAAAAAAACTGAGTCGAAGAAGTTGATATGGTGATGAATAATTAAAGAATATTTTTATTACCTTATAATTTTTATTTACAGAAAATAAAAAAAGCGAATTACACGTCTTTAGCTCCAACGGTATACCTTTGTAGGTACCTAGGGAAAATTTTAATGAACTTTCGTTTTCTTTTTCTAATAATATCGTTATAGAAAGCCTGAAATTGCAGTAGCTTTATGGTTAGCTACTCTGTCAAAGATCCTCGACTAACTTGGTAAAAGAGTTAAGACAATCTTTTTTTATACCACTAAGGTGGTAAAGCATATGGCGTGCCTGATGGTAAGCAGTTACCGTAGCCTATAGACGACTATAGTACCGAAAGCACCACTTGCGCGTTGCTGACTACGGAGAAAAAGGAACAGAAGAAGAATTTCTAGAAGTTGCATCTGAAATAAAATATTTTCTTGTGTACAATATAACTAAGTATATATTGTTCTATGAAATAGATGTTAATTATAATGTGGAGCAAATAGTGACATGTACTTCAATACATAGATATACTCCAAAGACTTGAACTTTTTTTTTATTTCATATAAGAATATTCCAAAGCTGTGACAGCCTAGTAGTTTGAACACACCTTCCACTCCAAAAGTACCCGGTTCAAATTCGGCCTGTATCAATGAGTATTTTAATTTATACGCAGTTAGTATAACACCAACTAATATCACGTGCTCTCACGGTGAAGGAAAACATCGTGAGGAAACCTACTTATCTATGTGATGACCATTCATCGAAATGCTATGTGGAATGGAGAAAGCAATGCCAATACCACTACATTATAACTGATAAAGTCGTCGTGTGGTTCACTGCATGATGACCACGACCCTCAGTCATGAGGAAGTACAACTTAAAAGTAATAAGAATATCTACATAGTCTTTTAAACAAAAATAGATATAAACTGGCCCAACCGTTGGGTAAGGCCAATATTCCCAACGAAATAAACTTTACCTGTCCTCTTTCATGTCAGTTTATCACGAGAGGCCAGCTACAGTGTCCTTTGAACCGGAAGTAGAGTTTACATAGTGTTTCATATCAAAAATTTGCATTCTCGTGACGGTGTGACATGTCATGAAACTGACTTTAAAATTTACCTATCACCGGTGAGATATACATTTTTATACTACACCAAACAATTATAAATTTTCATACATAATAACATTCCTCACCAACCCACATTGGGCCAGTTTGATGGGAGATGGCCCAAATCCGTCCACTATAGAGGGAGGCATATATCCAGTAGTAGTTAAAGATAGTACCAAGTTTTATCTCTTATGATTTTCATTATATTCATATCACATCATATTAGTACAAAGTTTAAGTAAAGCTTTCTTTAGCTACACCACTACGAGAAACAGTTAAGCCTTTCATTAACCAAGTGAACTTAGTTAAATATAAGTATAATGCACTATAAGCCACGTTTTCTCGCTAAGTTGCGATATTAAAGAAACCAATATATAGTATGGAAGTGTTAGTTTCTTTACAGCGGTATATCAAAACTCTTTTATATTGCTTGAGATAAATAATTCATGATGTAAAGGTTAACCTATGTTTACATATATTAAAATAAGTAAACGATTAGTTACAGAACATGAAGGTGTAGCTTCAAAGCTCCTAAAGCTTTTAGTAAATTTGTAGTATTTTTTTTTGGAGTATTCAAAACAAACGTCAGTCAGCAAGTTAGTTCAATATTATCGAATTTTGGGGGTACTATATATTTGTGAAGATGAACTTTAACACCACTGCAGAAGTACTAAAGTGGGGTAAAAATAAAAAAAATTAAACAAAACAAAAGTAGAAGTTCCATGCTTTGTTTTGAAGAGAGAAGTAGACTATGGTAACACAGAAACTACTGAATAGAATGGAAGTCATCTAGTATATATTATTATTATCTGGTGGTAGTTATCTGTTGCCAGAGTTTATCTAGGTACCACCGCAGCTCCTTTTCTTACCGCTTTATGGTAATGTGCAAATAGTACTATTCCAGTTTGAACGGTGCTGTGTATTACTGAAATTACTGTGATAACGATACTTAATAACTTACATCTCAAGGCGACATGTGTGTTGTTGTGTATACCACCTTAACCAGCGCTATGTAATGGTAAAGTGTTTCACTTAACATCAAATGAACACCTTGATCTTCTCGTCTCATGAACTAATTGAAAAAGCCTTAATAATGGTCAGTAATTTTTCAGTAAAGAAAAAAGTTTTTCCATCTTAATATATATAAGTGTATATGGTTCCTAAATAAAATGTCTATCTTTAGTTTTCTATTGAAAATATTTATATATATTTAATTGAACAAAATGTATTCTGTTTAGTTATTTGTAAAATGTACTTTACCGGAAGTACTGCGAATAATTCTTTGGCGGCCATTTTTTACTGGCGTAATGGTGACGTGAAAAGTTCAATTTTATTAATAGAAATAGCTTTTGGTAGCGACTTTATCAACGTGGCAAAAGTTTTTCCACAAATGAAAGTGTCGCACGCAATTTTTAAATTGGTCCCTGCATGTACTTTATCGGAGCTGTGAGTCGAAGCACATAGTATTTTTTTTATTATTTAAAAGCTAATTTTCTAAGTAAACCTGAGCAAACACGCAGAACATCACTACACTGCCAGTCTCTACCATACAACTGCCTGACGTATATTTTTTTTTAATTTTACTGTTACTTTTCCTCCGACGACATAAATCAGGGTCCGTATTTGCCTTAGCTTGTTACCACTTACTGTTTAATTATATTTTTGTTCTTAAGTCTGTTATTACACCTATTTTCATTTTCTTTTTCCTGTTCACGTTTACACTGAGATTGTATATTTATGAAGAACATACTTTTTCATACTCATTAGCTGTTTATTTTTACTACAAACATTAGTAGATATTTTGTTGCAATATTTCAAAAATCTATTCCTTATTATCTTATTGTCTTTGTATTCTATTTCTAACTCATACTTTTATTTGGCATAGATAAGACATTCCGTTATTATATGCAGATTATATTTGAATAGATTATATAGAAAAGTAATGAACGTGGTAGGAACAAACAACTGTCTTAATACCCCTACTGCTAGGGTTTGGTATCTCCTCCTATAAGGACAGAGTAAAAATTTACTATTCACTACGCGGCCTAAAGGCGAGTTGGCATACGTCATGTGGTGGCGAAAGCTCGTTTTCTTGGGAACATAACGGCTTCTTCACACTTTTTCACCAGAAGTTCAAATATAGTAATGTTCAAATTCGCCTCTTCTGTTGTAACGGCGTATAGCTTCCTCAATTGCAAACCCAACTTTTACCGTTTTAAAGACAAGTACTTTGTGGAATCAGCTGTCGTTAGGGGTACTTCCGTACCAATATAACATATGTACTTTCAAGAAAGGTGCGTACCAAATCCTCCTGTAACGTCGATATGTCTCGATCGGCGACAGTGAACGACAGTAATTAAATCATATGTACTGTTCGCTCAATTACCCACTTTCACTGTAAAAAATAGGTATTAACATAAATATACATATAATAAATCTAAACTCTCCAACTAACGTTTCAAAACAAAATGAAAAACGATAACATTGCCAAAGTCCCGTTGGTAAAGTTGAACACGCTCACTCTTCGCTACAGTGCTCGTTTGTGGGTTGTACTTAATGGCTCCTTAATTTTATTTAATAGTAAAATGTGGCGTTCATTAGTCGCGACCACGATTCCTTCCTCTTTATATACAATACCTTCTTATTTGTAAAAGGAATTTAAAGTAGCGCAGTGTGCCTGGTAAGAAAAGAACGGACTAAGAAGACCTCTTATTTATAACCTCAAATGTAGAAAGGATTCTGGTGTTTTTATATTCACCAGTCTTTAGACGTCCACTGCTGGGAATAAGCCTTGAGAATAGGGGGATTTGAGCCAACTCCCATCACGGTAGCCTCGTACATTTTGTGTACCTTGAGGTGTTGTGTGGGAACCATTACAACCCCACTTTTATATTATATTAGTTGAATCACATTGAAACTATTTTTGATGTAAAATCTCTTAGCTCGAAACAGCCCGAGCAGCTCGAGTGCCCTTCTATATTTACCTGAAAAATAAATCGCTGCAATACAAAATACCTACCATGAGTTAAAAAGTTATTGTTGGTAACCCAAAGCATATGCTAGGATTTCCTGCTTTTAAGAAACATATAAAACAAATATTAAAATGATTTTTACTAGTGGTAGGTTTCTGTTACCAGAGATCGTCTAGGTAGGAAGTGCAGCTCCTATTGCAACCGATAAATAGTAATATTCAAATCTGTGTTCCGGATTGAAGGGTCCTGTATGCTAGTGAAATTACTGGTGTAACAAGACTTAACAATATGTATCTCAAGGCGACGAGTGCAACGTGGTGCTGTGTATACCATCTTAACTAGCGCCACGTTTTTAAGGGTCATCACTATCAGGTGCTAGTTTAGTTTAGTAGAAAATAATTTTAGTGAAAAGAAATCGCGCATGTGAAATACGTACGTTTTGGATGCACCGCAAACTCTTGTTCCCCGCATTTGCAAGTGCTAATCAACGCATTGAAAATTAAACTCATTGGCCAGAGGTGGTGCTGGGTTAGGGGCTGATTTAATTGCACCTGCTTCTCATTTGTGGACTCATTGTGAATTAGCCGCGTTATTGATGCCGGTGTATTTTTGATTCGACAACGCTTCCGGTTTGTTTGCATCCAGCTTGCTCTCAATAGTTGATAGGTATCTAGTTATTTATTAGACAAGTTCCCGATAGATAGAACTGTTTGCTTCACATTGGAGCTTTATTTGCGTAATTTAAACTTTGACATTGTTCTGATAATGTTTCTGAATATGTTTTCTAGGTGATATATGTGTGTAAATTATAAAATTTGCATTTATCTGCATCGTGAGTTTTAGTGTTATTAAACACATTAAAACAACATTTGTATGGGGTTCTTATGGTGTCGTCATTTCTTATAATTTAACCAGTCTCTAGGGATTGATTTACAGTAAGATCTAGTCAAATTTTAATTAGCTTACCAAAGCGTTTTTAAGAATACAAAGAAAGAAGCAGAGATGCAGTAACTTAATCTAACACAACTACTATACAGAAAAAGAAGCTGTCTATTGAAACTCTAATACTGGTGAATATAAGTTAGTAAGTAGCTAGTGGTCAAAGTGGTGGTCGTGATGAAGTGCCAACACACTTCCCACACATGGCCCATTTATGTGATTGGCCTCACACCTTTTTAGCGCTCTCGACGGACTTCGCAGTTCATCTTTAGCTAGCCTAAGGTCGCGCTATGGTATCCCGTCATAACAACCGCTGCTAATACTATGGACTCCGTTTTCCCTCGCACTTCTACAGTATGTCATCATAATACAGGATGTATAACTATCTATTGTTTTTATATTTGTATATTCTATCAATTAAAAAAAAGGTATATCAATAATAGTTACTGTAGTAGTATATACGTTAATACTTTTCCTTAAAAGAAACTTACCGTCAGTGTAATGATAATCAAACATTGAAGTAACGATAGATAGGTCCTGTCCTCAAGGGCACGAGGTCGCAGGGGCCGAAATCGTACAATCACTCAAATTAATCGCGCAGAAGTTTAAATCCAAAAAGTTTTGATAATTTCTTATTATTAAAGTTGCCGGTAATTTAGATGAAACGGACGACTTCAAAAGAAAAGAGGCAATCTCGGGACACCGCAACGGGCCCCGGCGCAGCAGCTGCGCCGCTCTTGAAATTTGATTTCAATTAAGGAAACAAAAGCCTGAACTTTTATTAAAAGAGAGTATCGCTTACGCGACTCCCCGCGACCTTTAATATTTAAGGATACATCCTCGCTCTGTGATTGAATTTTACATTTCCATGTCAAACAAACTTTCCCACCGCCGTTTCATAATAAAACGAAGATATATTTAACTATTATTCAATATGTTTTCTTTGTCAATTTTGCATTGACTATTATTTAGTCAAATGTGTATATGTTTGAGTGTACGAATTTCGTTGTGGTCGCACCGCCGCGAACAGTAAGAGCGACCAAATTGAAACTTAGCATTAATATTGAGGTGGGTACGGAGTTGGTTTTTAGCCATATCCAGTTCCGCGCGCCCAACCGAAAGTCGTGCCGCAAGTGGCTAAGTACCATAACTATGTATATTTTTGTCATTATTCTTATACAAATATGTTCCTC
The DNA here is from genome assembly GCA_018246255.1 of Pachliopta kotzebuea. NCBI lineage: Eukaryota > Metazoa > Arthropoda > Insecta > Lepidoptera > Papilionidae > Pachliopta > Pachliopta kotzebuea. The sequence continues at coordinate 742 of DWLS01006523.1, read as the reverse complement.
GTGTAAAAATTATTATTTATATGTATTTCCGGTCAAACAGAAGTGGGACATAAAGACACCAAGTACCTTAATGGTGCATATTTTTGATATTTTTACTGAAGTAAAAGTGTTCATCGTCAAAAAAACATGTACTTCCGGTTCTTGTAGATTATATGTAAGTTGGCCAATATCTCATCACTCCAGTAATTTAATTAAAATACATATAAAACGGATTACAGTTTACACATTACTATTTTCCACTGCAATAGGAGCTGCAGTGATACTTACCTAGACGATCCCTGGCATTGGAATATACAACCAGTAATATGAGTAGTGTTTGGTAAATTTTCGATTGCTCTTAGGATGACATGTTTACCATCACTAATGTTCTTTAAAGATGCCCCATTTAACTCAGACAACCCGGGCCAACCTCACTGGCTCCTGATTCACCCTGCTAATCAACAAACGAAGCTCTGGCTCCCCACCAACTCGCATTAGATTAGATCATAATTGAGGAAGGCCTATGTCCTGCAGTGGACATTTATCAGCTGATTTAGTATACACTTGATGTAAAGTCGGAATTATGAGGTGTTTTCTTAATTGTATAACTTTTAAAGTAAGGTACACAAAAGGCGGGTTTAATGCTAGCAGGCATATTCACCAGCCAACCTTTGGACAGGTGAAATGTTTATTTATTTATTCTTTATGTACACTTACACGTATATATATATATAATAATACTAATTTAATAAAAGTAACATAG
>DWLS01006522.1:0-11537 GCA_018246255.1 Pachliopta kotzebuea | reverse complement strand
TACTCCGAGTACGGAATTAAGTTAAGGTACAGTTTATATATATAAGTATCTATTGTATCATCTCCCCCTTTCTCTTCTCACCTCTTCCTTCTTCCCGAAATCCTCTTCCCTCGCCTCTCTCCTCTCTCTTATATATTTTATATATATTTTTTTTTCAGCTCGCGGAATCCGGATCCGCGAGCTTAGGGTCCGATGAAGCTTTCGCGGCCATAATAGTGGCCGAAAGCATCAACTTCATCCGAAAAAAAAAACCTGCAATATTTGGACTATAACATGTGACCAGAGAGAACACAACAGTGCTATTAAAATGGGTTTTATTCTATATCTATGAATTCTGAATCGGACTAGGCTTCCTGCTAAGCTTGCAAGTAGTAGCCCCTATGGCATGAAACGTTAAATATTTTACATTTACTTATTTATAGAGATATTCTATCATATATGGTCAAGGGTACATGCCGCAATCTGGAATATCCTGGACAGCGTATGGCATAGGCAGAAAAGTATCCGCTTGCTTAATTGCTTTAACATTTATGTCTTTTTGTAAAGTAATTTTCCGTTTCAAAATTATCGCATTGTTTACTTTTATGTTAACCTCGTTGGACCCAAAATGATATGTAAATTTTCACATGAAAAATATACAAAAATATGACAAATAAACTCTTAACTTTGATAAAAGATACATAGTATTTAGTAATGTTCGAGATGATGAACACGCCAATTTGTTAAATTTGTTCGTTCATATTGTTATTCTCACATTAAGAATTTAAAAAGGATTTGTTATATTTTCTAATGACAAAAACTTTTTTCTTTGATTTCTGTTAAAATAAATTGGTTGAGAGAAATATGAGCAGCGATGGAAATATCTTGACCTCGATTGGAGTGCACAACTTAATACTTTATTTTTTATTATTATCATTAGTGTAGTTATCACCATAAGACATATTAACATTTTGAGGATACACTCTTTTTTTACTTAATTACCTGTATCGTAACATATAGAAAATGTATTGATTTTTCCACATCTTTTAAGTTTTTATACGTGATGTTGGTATTGACTCGCTTAACTGACCCGGCTCTTGTGTAATATTAGTCAACGGTGACGTGATGTTGACTTTCTCCGAGTTGGAAGTAGCACCGTTATTTCTTATATTGCGTGGATGGAAAATTTGTGCTTCGTACCCACATTACATGTGGTCACATGGCCATATGAAACCAGCGCATCCAGTGAGTTCGGAAAACCCCGAGACGTTCGTAACACTTACGTCCCATAAAAAGCAGCGACATCTGTGTTACATTGGTTTATATTTTATTGTATTTTCACATCCGCAATTTGTAACTGTTAAATTTAATTGCTCCGTAAATTTAATAATAGTCTGTAAAGGAAATAAAATAAATCAGATGATTCAAAGTATTATATATATAATAAAACATTGCTCGTACTCAATTTCCTGCATTTAATCATTCATGCTGTAAACGGTACGTGTGCGGAAGAGGCAAATATGAGCTCGGTAATTCATAGAACGTCAGCCATTTGGGATTTCCCATATGACATTGGAGTCGCAATGAATCGACTCAGAGGCAGTTGCATATCGCTAGAAAATATTTGTGACAAATCGCCGTATCATTCAGTTGCCATTAACTTTAACGTAAAACCCAACGCGTTCAACATAATATTAAGAAGTTAAACCGTTTTAAATTTTCATTAAATTGATGAGAAACGATTGAGGTTTTTAAAAAAATAAATTCAACAAACGTACATTGTGTTCGATGTGTCTTTTTTTAGTAATATCAATCCCCGATGCTTATGTTAATTTCTATTAAGACGGAGCTCAATTTTTCTAATTATATCTTTTGTGACGTGTCCCTCTCTCTATATTTTTGTCTCGCCGCTCTCGTCCTCTTTATTTAACGCGACCGCAACGAGAGAAAGTGATGGCATTATTGTGATTGCACATTTCGTCCATAGTTATACTATCTCGTTCTTAAATTATCTGTATGAATCATGATTGCATTGTAATTTATTTATGTAGGTCACGCTTCATTATCATTAGAATAATAATGTTATGAAGTGAGATTGATTGATATCCTTTATACCCCATCATTACGTATCTAACGATTAACTCCATGTTTAAAACAAATTTATATTAATAGCTTATGATGCATCTAAATTACATTTCTATATTTTAAAAGTGATGAAGAATAAAATTGTAAGTTTTCTTGAGTTTCATTTATTAATGTATCGTATTTTACATACAGTTTCTACAAATAATATAGTCTATTGTTATTAGAAACTGGAACATTCGTATTGGGGTCACTGAAATAATAACCGTGGCTTATTTGTTACCTTCTTGGTATGACAAATTTCTTTGAGAAAGCCTTTCAAAGCTCGAATGGTAATGCCTTGTTACTCACTTAAGAAATATTTCAACTATGTAAAACTAAAAGTTAATTGTGGTATAAGCGATTTTAGGGATTTTTTTAACCATGGTCACGGGAAAACTGACGTAACAATTGTCTTATGGTCATAGTTATCACCAAGTACCTTCAGTTTTAATTGTTATTTACAGGTTTATACAGGCAGCATATTCTTACTATGTTTTGAAGTCTTCAGTTGAAAAGACAGAATAATAAGTTAACAAATAAGAACTATAACATTTAGTTTTATTAAACATGCATTATTCGTGTATACATAAAAAAACATTAAAACTTGTATATTTTGTTTCAGGTTAACAATGTTTAAAATAAGTTCGCTTATATTTTTATTAATGGCCACGTTGATAAACAGCCAATGTTTCTACAAAGATGACTCGTCTAAGAAGTTGGACCCGCAGTCCCGTAATTCCCTATACAAAGGACAGCTAGATTTTACTTTGCATCTCTTCAATGAGATAAATAAAGTAGTACCCGATGACAACATTTTTTTCTCACCATTCTCAGTGTACCATTCGTTATTATTAGCCTACTTTGCTGCTGGTGGGAAAACCGAGCAATTTTTAAAACACTCGCTGAAAATTGCTGAGAAATTGGTGGGTGTTTTTTACAATTCATTACACGATAAAAAAATTCTCTTTCTTTTTATTTTACAAATTCCATTTTTTAGATTAGTAAAAAAACGTAATAGAAATGGGACGTTCTAAAATTATTTATGTTTGTTTTTTCAAAATTAGAGATTTGTTTATTAATTATTGATATTAAAGATGTTAAAATGAATACTGATGCAACAGAATTTAATGTAATTTTGTCACGGAGAGAAAATACTTTAATTAAAATTAAATTTTTATATCCTAAAAACTAAAATTGTGTTGAAATATGTTTCTCAAATTTCAGGATAAAATAAATCTTATGACTGCTTACAAGGTAGATAAGAGATCACGATTAGTAAACAACAACAGTGATAGTTACGAGTTCACCAGTGCCAATAAGATGTTCGTCAACAAAGATTTAAACGTTCGACAGTGTATGCTAGATATGCTTTCTGAGGAGCTCGAGGCTTTGGTAAGAATCATTCATTATATTATTAATTAATTTATTAAAACATTGTAAATAATGGCAAATTTAATGCATTATTTTTTCCTAAATTTTATAAGCAAAAGTGTTTCGCTTTGAAGTCCGTTGAAAGCTGTAACAATAGCCATGTAATCTAAGGGTTTTTTTGTACAACTTAGGTGGCAAACAAGCATATGGCCTGCTTGATGATAAGCATTTACCGTAATCTAAAAGTAATCTAACCCGCAAAGGTGTAAAGTTAATTTTTTTACTTGAATAATAAATGCTTTGCAACGTGTTTAAAAAATGGGGCACAGTACTTTAAAGTTATGATAGGAAAACTACTTAATACTTTTTCTTGAGAGAGTTCTGTTTTTACCAATATCAGTAATTACTTAACTCTTAATGTCCTCTAAAATTGCCAAAGAAACCAGGTCTTTAGCGAATATAGACGTTGGATCCGCTAGTGCACTTTAGAGCACTCCGATATCTCTGATGTTATCATTATAAATTTCCAAAAAGGAATTTCTCTTTAATTTGTTCCGGTTACATTCCATCTGCAAATGTTGCAGATCCTCAATCTGATTACAATACTGATACATCGGGGAATATTTTTTTTTTCATAAAGAATGCGAACTTCGTTGAAAGAATGTGACAAGAATGTAGCCTAAATGCCATTTTGATGATACTTCTTAACAGATTTTATTTCTCAAACCAGGGCACTCTGTATGGAGAGAGTTCTGTTGATTTTAAAACTAACTGAAACACGTACGGACTTGATAAATAAAAATTATTGTTTAATTCGATTTAAAAAGTTATATTGTAGTACTTAAGTATAATTTACAAAAAATTTATATTACATTTATAACACAGTTACTTAATCAAATCCTTGACTGAGTATTACAATATACAATGTGTATACTCTTGTGTGGGTAGCGGAGTCATATAAATAAGTTAATTTTTATGTATGTATTTGACATGATTTATACTTATTATTGGACCTATTAATACCCTGTTACAGTATCAGATTGAATATCTCTGTATATTTACTTTTCATCAGAGTTCAGAGAGAAGATAACCATAGAATGGAATATTGATGTCAGTTTCACACGGGATACTTTTCCATTTTTTCTTTGTAGTAAATCCTTTTGAGATATGTCTGTTCTGTATATACCTACACTAATTGTATTATAATAATCTATTGTAATAGGTCCTACATCCAGAGAGCTATTAAGGTATATGCAATATGGTACTCATGATGTTGCGATTGTTTTCATTTTTCGTACGGTCGTTATATCCAACTTTAAAATTTGTATACAAAAATAACGAAAGTAAAATACCTGTTACTCATAATTATTAACATGAGCAGTACAGAGTTACGTTAACAAAATATTAATGAGTTGTCGAAACAAAGGGAAGAAAAATACTGCACTATTTAAGAATTAAAAACTGTTTTGTTTTTTATGTTAACTTTTGTAGATTGTACTTTTAAAAGAGTCTATTCTCAAAAAGGTATTATCTTTTTATTTAAAAGTTTTTTTTCTTTCACATTATACACACATACTTTATTTATTAATTTCAGAACTTCCGCGACAGTCCGGCTGAATCACGCAATTACATCAACCAGTGGGTTTCACGGTTGACAAAGAACAATATAAACAATTTATTACCCGAGGACTCTATCTCCCAAACTACTAAGTTAGTGTTAGCGAACGCCGCTTATTTTAAAGGAGTGTGGGCGTCGAAATTCCCTGTCGAAAGGACTAAAAAAGAGCCTTTTTTCGTATCAGAAACACGTCAAACCTTTGCGCCATTCATGAAACAAAAAGGAATATTTCATTATAGTAAGAAAATTTAGATTTTATTTATATTTAATGAAACGGGCATTTCTTTATTTTCACTTACAAAGATAACAAGATTAGGTTGTCTTATCTGTATTTACTGAATTATGTATTTATGTACTTTCATACATTTGTATATATATATTTATCGAAATGAATTTTCATATAGTATTGTATGTATATGTATGTTCCACAATTTTTTTATGCTCTAAATCTAACTTTCACATTTCACCTACCACAGCATTTCCCACCTCCTAAGTTGACTGGTATAGAACGCCCATAGGCATTAAGTGAGCCTATCGGACCCAAATTTTAAGTGTATCAATGAAGTTTAAATAATAAAAAATAATACATAATAGTTATGACGATGCGGTTGAAGGAAAATATTAATAACTGACCTCATAGTTGACTCGATGTTTTATAACAGAAGCTTTACGACGTCTAATGAATGAAATATAGAGTTTACTTATATACAGTTATCATTGCACTTGTTTAATACTTTTTGTTAGGTAATCGTTAAGGTACGCGATGTCATCGTGTGATAGACCGGTTAGAATATTTACTACCACTCGAACTACGGTGGAAAAGGCGAGTAAACGAATAACTAAGAAAAGGGCAGTCAGTTTTTGTGACCGTAAAGATACTAATTCATGCAAAATTTGAATAGATTTAGTTTTACCATGAAGTGATGATAATTTAGTGTAAGTAATATTTTTATTTCAGTGGTTAATGATGACATCGGCGCACAGATATTGGAGCTTCCATATAAAGGCAATGATATCAGCATGTACATTTTCCTGCCTCCATATTCTATGAAAGAAGGTAAATTTCGTTTTATTTAAATATTCCCTTTCTATATCGTGCCAAGTAGTTTGAAATTTATGTCATGTTGATAAAACACTGCCCAAAGATTTCAATAATTTGAAAATGCTTTAATAAGCTATTGCTTTTTAATATCTATTGATATGAAATTAATAGATTGAATTTGTCGTAAATATGAAGAATACAATTCGATTTGCAATTATTTATTACGTTAAAATCATTACTTAGTACGAATAATATTAATTAACCTAAATTTCACATTATGTTAAGTGATAATGAGGCCACGAATCACGAAGCGCGCCTGCAATGGCCCTATACGTTAACGATCAGGACATTGCGACGCTGTCATTGCGGCCGATTTACAATATACTAAATGTAACCTAACATTACTTGTGGAAATTGTTCTACAGTTATTTCGTTTTATAAATAAATATCTTAATCATTACCTAAAACAAATATGTAATTTTTAAAATATTTTACAGGCGTTACAAATATTATTGCGAATCTGACCCCAGAGCGGCTTGCTGCTGTAGTGGAGGAGAGCTATATGGGCCGTGAAGTTGTTGTCGAGATTCCCAAATTTACTATCGAAAGGAGTCTTTCCATTAGAAAGGTGCGTAAATAGATTAAATATGTTTACTATCTTAAGTACTAATGCATATCCCTCTAAATATTCCTATAACTATGACTCGGTGTCTTCTCTAACAATGAGAGAGAATCAAGATCAATCCACCACTTTTGCTAAGAACAACTTAGTGAAGGTTACATGTCATCAAATGCTGTTCTGAGAACAAGTCGCTTTCCTAACAATGGAAACCTTCATTTAAGATCACCTTTACCGTTAAGACCCATCACGGGTAACATAACTATAATTTCATTACTTATAATACATAGATATATTTTGTATAAATATTTTATATGAAATACGTATGAATATGTTTATTGAATTTAATATTAGTGCATGCATCATTTACCATCAAGTTATCGTTTTAAGCGTTTCATCGCTTCATGGAATAAAGGAAAAACAAAATATTTACTAGCTAATAACGGATTATATTTTGATTCGTTAATTTTTTTTATTATTGTAAACCAGATACCTTTCTAGGTTTTAGAGGCTATGGACGTGGGCGACCTGTTTAATGTCACTTCTGACTTTTCTACGTTGACCGATGACAGGGGTGTTCTCTTTGATGATACAGTTCACAAAGCGAAGATTCAAATTGATGAAGAGGGTAAAACGATTTTTTAATGATATTCTTTATTACTTTTTTTTCTATATATACACCTTTTTTTATAAAGAGTTCAAGATTTTTTCGCTCTGAATTTTTGAGTCCTATTCACTAAAAAGATAACATGGTTTCCAGTGAAATGTTTAAGTGACGCATTGTTTATTTGGTCTAATGCGAGATTCCACAATATAACTTAAAGTATTACACGGTACAAACTGTTAATATTTAAAAATTGGCATATTTTTGTTATTTTTAATACAAAGGTTAATATAGGAAGTTACTTTAAGTATTATTTTTTACTATCCTATGTAGAGGCAGATATTCACAGTAGTCATTTTTCGAAGTTTAGTTTTACTTTGTCTTTCATAATACGAATAGCAAAGTACTCTGATAGTTTGCTGGCGACACATCTTTTGTCTGCCTACGCATGGGATCCTAAGATAAGAGAAACATACTTCTACTAAACTATTGCGCTTAATGATCAAAGAATTCATCGCCTCTTACTATCAAATGAGATCATCACCTACTAGTCTATGTAATAAAAAAGAGTAGTATTAAATTTTCCCTTGGTAAGCTAAGCTCCTAAGGGAGCAAATATCTTGCAACACGGGATCTCAGTTAGGAAAGTGGTAGAGCCATTTCAAACCCGCGTAGTGTATCTGAGGTTTGTTTATAATAATTTTTTGTTGATAAAGGTTTTCATTTAATATTTTGTGTTGTCTTTATAGGCACAGTCGCAGCAGCCGCCACAGCAATTTTCGGTTTCAGATCCTCTCGGCCAGTGGACCCCAGTGTCTTTATTGCCAACTTCCCATTTGTCTATATAATCTATGAGCGTCCTACCAATTCTGTACTGTTCATGGGCGTCTACAGGGATCCCAAAAAATAGATTATGTATGAATATGTTTTAAGATATATTTATTTATTTCTGATTTTCTTAGTATTTAATCTTCCAGGATATGTAAGTAACTGCGTGAGATTTATAAGAGTATTTTAATGTTATGACTGCAATATGATTTTAATATTTTTACTTAAATAAATACTGTCTATTATTTTCTTCTAAATCTTTAATAATAATTTATAAGCGATTTTAGGTCCCAAATAAAAGTATTACATTTTTTTTAGTTTATCATCAAGTCTGTGACAAAGTATAATATAAGAAATTATATTTGTTATTTATTTAAAAACTTTATTTGCACACGTAGTGGTACACTTTTTGGTGTTATTCTATTATAAATTGGTGTATACAAACATAACAAGGATATGAACTGTGATAAAGGTCAATAATTAAATAAAAAATATATACATTGAAAATAAATACATACATACAAAGTCATGATAGCTGACATGAACTCCACGAATGGAAGAAAGGATATATTATTGTATTTGGTTATTGTAACAGGTATAAAAACTATGGGGTCTAGAGAACAAGGTTTTTTTTGTACCTTTTATTGCTCCGCAACGATAATACAAGAAGGTAATTCAAAATAATACACTTGCTTGTTTTATTAAAAACTTATATTATCATGTCTCATCGCGATGTTTGTAATGTAGTTAACCAAACACCTCAATCAAAGATTGCGTTATAGGCAGATATCTGATATGTTCCATGTGGACATCCTGCCTATCTCTACTAATAACCTCCTTTACATACACCAAATTAATAGTCTCTTTTTTGTGTTACCCTTTCACATTAACCTAACACTATATCAACCAGAACTAAATACGATGGTAAGTTTGTGTTCAACTAAGAAAGTTTGTATTGTATTAAGACAAATGTTGAGTGATCAATATATAAAACAATATTTAGAAGAAGTTAAATCCTGTAATAATAATACACAACCTTCCCTCGACACTCATGATTCAGATCAGGGTCAGGCCGACGCACTGAACTCATCCGCTATCGCGGTCAACACGGCAGTCACCACCGGCGCCTCACCCACTCACTCAATTCGTCACCATTCGCACGCGCCGCTTCCGCCATCGATTGGGGCGCCCGCAAGGTTTGCCGCACACCGCGTACACTCGCAACACCTGTTTTCCCGGACGATCTTCACCGCCCAGAGTTCGCGTCACAGGCGACGGTGGTCGGAGAGCGGGCCCGCCCCTCCGACGACCGCGTAGACTTTAACCTAATTTCGTGTTCTGGTTAGGGTACAGTTTATTTATATAAGTATCTATTCGATTAGGTCTCCCCTTTCTCTTTCCACTTATATTTCTGTCTATCTCTTCGACGCTCCCTTCATCCTATTCCATCGACTTTCGCCTCCAGCCCTTTAGTTTATTTAGATGTTTTCGCTTGCAGAGTCCGGATCCACGAGGTCTAGAATCGACGAAGCATTCGCGGCCATAATAATGGCCGGGGTGTTAACATCATCAACAAAAATAGTCTCAACTTTAAAATTACTTGTTCTGATGCAAAGTTGCAAGAAAATATAATCGAAATAAAATGTTTTATTAGTGGACATGATCAACAAAATTACGTTTGTCTTAATTACGATATATTTAACTACTATTATATTTTTCCTGTCAACGTAGTCTAACATTACTTAATAACTAAAATAACAATGACTTTATATTGAGTTGCCTGCTTTTGACAATCAATTAATATGAACAGCAGAGGAATAGAATAACTTGCCGGTATCAGTGTTCCTGTCCAAATACAATGTTGTCTTCAAATCAAGCGTGAATAGGCATCTACTAGATTAATGCGCTTTATCACCTGAAACTACATCGCCACTTAACACCAGGTGGGATAGTAGGCAAGCATTGATCTAGGCATAGTAAAAAACATCTACTTTATAAAGGGTTTAGTATACCTCTAAGACAATTACATGAATATAAAAAAAGTCGAATTCATACTTCGAAATGATTCCGCGCCTGTAAGTTTTTCATGAAACTTCTTATTTATTATTTTCGAATATTATTTATTATCAGGATATTTTTTAATAAAATGTTAAGTTCACTTTGATTTTAAAACAGCTGATCCGATTTTTAAAACTACTTGGACGAAACATATCAAATAAAAAAATAACCTAGATACTTACCAATAATTGCATACTTTGACTTACGAGTAATAACACATTTAATTTTATATAAAATTTTTCATTTAATTTAATTCAATAAAACATTTGCTGGTAAGGAAAATTATATAATTTCATTCCTTGTAACATGATAATACAAGTAAAATATTAATAGTTTAGGCCACATTCAGTGATGGTGGCCTGATCATTATTGTTAAATATTTCTACTTAATGATACCATTAATACATGTTTACAATATTCTATATGAGTGAACCTCGGAATTTATCTGTGCTGTAAAATTTCTAACGTTACACAGTATAATTTATGTTAATGTGCAAGTGATGAAATAAATTAACTCCCTGCAGATGCTTCCCCAATGAGCTACAAAGTTCCATTTATTAAAAAGGGCGTGAAACGAATTGTGTGTTGTTGCTTTTGTCTGGTGTAGAAAAGTTTAGCAACACGCGGTTGTATATTAGGCAGTGGTACCCGCTTATAGGGAACACCCAACAAAAATCGATTATGGTTTATTAATGGGTAGCAGAAAGCGAAGCTTTTTATGTCACTATAAAAATAAGACTATATTGTTCTTTGTATGACCAAGTCATTCTTTAAGTTCAATACTTAATAAGTAGAACGGTTCCGCCTCTACAAAAATATCGGTGTATTAACAAATGAGACAAGGAAAATATCAGCAATCATGAGGCTTTGCGGTATAGTATAACGCAATATGTTTTTAGGAGAGTACATTTTATACCTATTACATATCACGGCAAATGATTAGTAGAAAATTGCTTCTTGTGATAATTGGCGGCCCATCAGGTTTAGAAAGTCCGCGTGTCTTGATGCACACCACGTTTGCTTGCGACTTGTGTTTGTGTTTGCTTTTCTTATAAGTGAAGTACACTTTTCAATTCGTCTGATGTAAGTTAAGCTTTTACTTTCTTAGAAAATATTTTTTAATTCAGTCACAAGTCCTTAATTTAAAAAGAAATAATTTCCTGTATTAGCGCAACAATAAAATTAAAACAAACTATACATGTTAACTATTTAATGGTTTTTATTTATTTACACTTTATTTGTATAATAACAACAAAAGGAAAAACATTATGTACAAGAGAGACACAGTAAACAA
>DWLS01006521.1:0-11537 GCA_018246255.1 Pachliopta kotzebuea | reverse complement strand
TACGTCCTTAAGGCGATGAGTGCAATTTGATGATGTGCATTCTAACTAGCGCCACGTTATTGACGTATCATTTATCAATAGGTGAATGCCGCGTTCGTCTCGAAGAATTAAAAGAATTACTTAACTCTAGTTTTTAGTGATATAACATATTATAGCAAAACTAAAAACAAAGTAATTTACTAAAAAACTTACCTAATCTGTTTCTAAAGTCTATTGTAGCAGACCGTGATAGTCTAATTCGGCAATTTATTACTGGCGCTTAACAGTAGTGTTTACAGTGTTTCATATTAAAGAGTGCTGTTGCTAGTTTAATCATTAATGACGCGAAATTTTATACTTATGCCCGAAGATTATGAGTGGAATATTGTGTTCTATGTACATCTTTGGTAAGGCCGCATTGTTATGCCAAAGCAATATCATCACGACACAAATTAATCAACTCGTTGTTTAATTAAATATTTAATCTAAGTGTTTTTTATAATTGACCAGGCGACGAGACGAGGAAGGCGTTCATCTGATAGTAAGTGATACTATTGTCCATAAGAACATGGCGCTGGTTAAGATGGTATACACACTACTACATTGTGCTTGTCGCCTTAATATATAGAATGCTGTCTCATTACGCCAGTCATTTCACTACTTTACAACGAATTTCTGACTGAAACACAGTTATGTTTCCACACTACTGTTTGGCGGAGGACCTAGACGGTTTCTGACAATAGAATTTCGATACATGATTACGACTGATTCTATTATTCATTATTTGCTGTACTATTACTGTTATTAATCAACATGAAAAAAGTAACTGACGCAAATTTAAATGTTTTGTCATAAATGTATTGTACTTAAGAATGTGAGGTACAGGGTTTTAATTTTTTTTTGCTAGTAACCAGTAATTTCTGTACTAATGCCTATTATTATTATTAACAAAACCTTAAATTATGTTTGCGAAGACACAATTTATAATGCTTTTGTCGCATCACTCCGAATATAATAGATATGGAGATTAGAAATCCATCTATTACAAAGAAGTTACGGACACATTGACATTTTCGTTATTTATGTTAGTATCATAAAAGTAAATTCCTTTATAATAAATGGTAAGATGTATTAGAAGCGCTTGTCTACTAATATGGATCCTGGTTTGAAACCAAGTCACATGTGTGGTTATCTGGTTAGTTTCCACTTGCATATTGTAAATAGGGCGTCATAACAGCATTGCTGTATTTCAGCTAGTAAGTTATGAGAGTTACAGTATTTTAGGTGAGTACTTTTTGCCATTTACGGCCTCATTGCCATTTGAAACTCATTTATACAAAATATATTTCTAAGAACTTCTTTTTGGACGTCTATTAATTCGGGTCTACCACTGGTTCTAAATATTCGACTGTTAGAAATAAACGATAAATCGTACACTGCAGCAATCTTTTTAAAATGAGATTAACATTGATTGTTACACTATATCAACTTGTACTTGTTACTGTTGAGCTAAATGATGGATACGATGCTGTTCAAGTAACCAATCAGCTCATAATAAGCTTTTTTACACAACTTATTCTTAATGTCCAGTGAAGTCAAAGTGAAGTGTTGTTGATGAAAGAATAGTCACGTACTCGAAATATGTATTTTGTTAGTTTGTCGCATTAACTAAAAAAAATGGCCCTTTCTAGCTGACGTAAAAGTTCCGGAGTGATCGCATAGAATACGAGGCAATGAATTCTACGAAATCGCTTTATGCAGACGTGTGGGGAAAAGCTCTTAAAGCTTTGCATAATACTATGAATAGAGTATTTGATATTCAGTACATACGACGACCTTTATATGTACGTCATTTAAAAATTACTTCTGTAAACGGAACGAAGTTAGACTATAGATTAGTTTTTGATGTAATCGAATTTTTTTTTGATGAGTAACAGATTTTTGTAATATTTTGATACGATAAGAAACATGTCATAATGTAACAATGAAAATAAGAAACTGCAAGATATATAGCAAAGTTATAAACAAAATTATTGCCAAGTATTAAATCCATGTTTTCTTATTTGGTATAAATTTTTTTAATAAAGATCCTTGCAAGGTATAGGATAGGTAGTAGAGGTTCCACAGCAACTCTCAATCTTAGTACGTACACATGTATGAGTGTATAAATATATATATTATAAATAACTAAACATCGAAATTTATATTATAAATGCCATGACTATTTAGCATTCAGGTGAATTAAAAAAGCATTTATTGGTAGGTTTCTTCTTCCATCCGTTTTAGAGTTGTCATGAATGTATGTCCATTACCAATATTTTTTAACTAGGCATTTGTTTTAATTATATGGCACACCTTGAAAATATTTTCCATTCAACAATAATATTTCGTAAGTGGTTATGCATAACGAGCGACAAAATTACATTTATCACACTTAAAACTCGACAGGGCAACCACCCGATTCTAGACACGAAATGTTATACGTAAATTATACGTAGCATCACTTTGTCAACACTTTAGAGGAGATCCGAGGGAGCTGTTTTAACGACAAATACATAAAGTGGGTTTTTAATTAATAATATTTATTTTAAAATAGACCAACAGTAACAAAAGAGTAAAGTAACAATAGATATAAAGCATTCGTATTGTTTCATAGCATTGTTCCTTTTGAACCCTCTCACTAAGAACAAACACATTTGGTATGAAACATTTAAAAGAAAATGCAATTTCTTTATATAAGATATATAATGGTTACAACTCCTACATACAATATTAATTAACCAATGAAAAAAAGGGTTTTGTCCGGTTTTACTTTTTTTCTTTGTGCATTCGAAAATTGGTCTAGAAAAATATGAAGTAAATTCTACTTAGAAAAATAAAAACATTCGTTTGTCACTAGTGAAATAAATTTATCCAGTTTATTTTTTTTTTATTTGTTTTCTAATAAATTGTTTAATAATTTTCTGATCAAATTCTCTCTATTTTATATTTAAGAGAAGAATGTTACTGACAGTTTGTTAAATAAGTACACGGAGGATACAATTATGTGTAGGTAATATAGAAGATAGTTTATTTTTTATTGTTATGTTGTTGCGGTATTGATCAATTGTTGATGTACAGTGTTGCAGTAGTATAAATAAAACCTTATTTCTTTCTATATATAAAAAGTTTGTAAAGAGGTAAGAAGAAAACTTTATAATAAAAACGTATAAAACCGCTTCAACTACCAAAACAATTTTTATTAAGGAAGCATGAATCAACTAGAAGAATTATTTGAAAGAGTTCATGAAAACATACTTTATTGACAACAGGAAAAATACTACTTTAAATTAACTCGAAATGAAACTGGCACTGCACCAACGCCATTATTTTGCCAGGCTGCTTCGCCAACCTGTTTAAAATACAAAGACGGGGAGCGAGTTTAAATTATTCTTTGTATGTTCATCCTAGAACTGGGTAGAAAGTAGCATTTTCTAAGCTATTCTTTTTAATTTGAAGATTTTATCATGACCAATGTCAGAACAAATTATTTAAAATTCTATTACTAACGAGCGACCCTTTATATTTGCTTACCACTGCTATTACTCTATGTAACGAACTTAACTAGGTGCCATATAGCGCTGCAGTTTGGTTTTAAACACGTGTATTGAATTAAATTGAAACAATCAATGATAATATAATAGTCAATGAAACTTAAGGTAATGAAGCTGCTGATTTACAATGTACTTGACAACTGCTTCTTCTGAAACCAGGGATCTCCATGATTCAAGATATAAAGTGGTTATTTGTCGCACCGTGGCACAAGTACTCAGTAAATAACCAAAACTTTTAAGGTTTACTATTTTCTGTAATTTTTTAATTTAAATTGGTCTACATATTTCAATTATTTTATTTAAAGTTAATTAAAGTATATATATATAATAAAAGTTTTATTTTTATCTATTTTCAAACAAAATCCTTGCGTATTTTAAAAAGTTAAAATATTTTGAAGCAATTAAAATTTTAATTAATTCCAGCCGCGAAGCTCAGTTAGTTCAAATCGGTAAAATTAAGCTAATGGTAATTTTATAAAGTTTAAACAGGAGTATTTAATCTCATACCTAAAACATATTTTTAAATTTTCCTTTAGAAATGATCAGCAAGGAGTAAAAGGTTTTTTTATTAAATTTCTTTTTGTACTCATGTTTAACTAGGAATGTGGTAGTAACATAAGTAAATTAACAAATATTCTTTATGGGTACACAGCCTTAGCTGCATTTCTAAATAAATTAAAATTCATTGCCTTAACTAGATTTGTTTAGTACATAGATATTGTAATAAGAATTTATTATACAGGTAGTTATTTACTTGTCAAAAAGTAGAGTATGTACATGAAATGAATGCCTTCATATTATGTATTTTTAACATGGTTTGATTCGTTTATATCATTAGTACACTATCTTTGAATCGATCAATTACCTCTATGGTACAGTTATTATGTTAGTCTTGTTAGGGAGTTCTCTAGTTCGATTCTTAGTTAGCAGTTTTTTCAAACCTGGTAATAATAACAATTTTTTATTATTTTAGCTTTAATTATAATTTTCACATTTCACCTACCACAGCATCTCCCACCTCTTAGGTTGACCGGTGGAGAATGCCTGTAGGCATTAATGGGCGTTATTGGACCCTAATTTTAGGTGATGCAATAAAGTTTTTTAAATAAAAAATAATAATATTAATACTGTGTTCCGTTATTTAACCTATGAATGAGGATTTTAGGAGACCATTTTGTGCTATGTTCGACCTTGTTTTAACTTAATATTGTGTCAATCTTGGGTTTTTAGTAAATATTGTAAGCAAAACAAGCTGTAAATTTTACATAGCTTATAACTTGCTAATATTATTAGTTAACAAATTATGAATTTTTAATTTGCTTTCCTTTCCTATTAGTATCTTAAATCGGAGTCCTGTTTGATATACTATGATTATATGCTTAATTTATGCTAGGCGGTTAGTTTTAGAATGAATTTTAAAATTTTTTGTTTATATACATAACGCTTAATAGTTAATATTTTTCGGCATTAGCTCAGCACAGATAACTAATAAGTCCGATATTATAAAAATATTATTGTACTCTTACCCTTTTAAGTACTGTGACGTCGTAAACCGAGCGCTTTTTATAGGGCAAAATTCTCTGAGTTTAATAAAAAAATGCAAATGTTGAAACTTATACGGATCAGTTTGTTCAAATTTTGATAAATCTTCAATAAAATTTTCAAAATAATGCGGTTAAAAAACGTTAGAAGTTAGTTTTATTACCATGAAAATCAGCCGATAGATTTCCTCTGTTCTCATCCATTTGTTATTACCAAACATTTGATTCGTTCTCTAGTTCTAGTAGTTTAAACTTCTTCTAATCTCCAGTATTTCTATATTGTAATAATGTTTCCATCAACTTTCTACTTGTTTATTCGGCGTTTTAAATTTATCGTACATAATTATGGCTTTCTAAAATTAAAAATGTAGTAAAAGTTTCATATATCTGTTTTATTACATAAATATTTTGGGATCATACGCATGTAAAGTTGCTCTAATAAACTAAATACTGCCTCGAGTATTTCTGTAGCTGTGTATTTCTTCAGTTCCTTTTATAGAAACAGTTGCATTCTTTTCAGTGTAGAAACAGAAAAATGTATGCAAATTTATTATTATTGTCTTGTGTTTATTTTAAGTGTTTTCTTTCCTTTTGTAAGCCACAATCCTACAGTGAATATAAATGAGGAGGCCACTTAGACGAGTTTGCAAGACAATGTAGTCTGAGCAGTTCAATGGAAACTTTGAAGGCTCTTTACGGAAGAAACAAATGTTTCGGATTGTAACGTGTAAAATTGTTAGGAAAAGGAAAAGTTCTATTTTAATTACGCTTGAAATGAATTGGTAACTACAAGAGACCTAGATACGCCCAGCAGTGGCTGTCCATCGGTTACTGGTGAATTTAGGAAGAAAGTCAAAACTAAGAATGATTAATTCTTTTAATCTCAACTATATAAAATATGTCCAATTATAAAACTCTACAACTTGATACTTTTATGAATGTGTTAACTTTGTTGCTTGTCAGTTATAAGAGTTCATTCAAAATATGTACTATTTACATATGAAAAGAGATTAATTTTTTAATTTGTATTATTACAGCTGAAATGAAAATTATATGAGATTATGTGCATTCGTGTCTCGACATCCTTTTAAGTTATGGATTTTAACATCGCTCCTAGTCATAAAATTGTACGAAGTTTTAGAAAAGTATTTTTATTCTGTATAAGTACCGTTTTATTTCGTCAAGTGGTAGATAATCAATACTAACGTATACATATTATATGATAGATGTTTTTTTAGTTATGTTTTTTTGCTACATTGTATGACTGAAGACGTTTGTATCAACGTCATCATTTCAACCTTTTCAAGTCTATTGATTTTCTGGTGAACATTTTAGGAGGATATTTGTCTTTTTCACTATACATAGTATGCGGTGTTGTGACTATTATGGTAGTAAATGTAATACATAAAGATTCTGCTTATTATGATAATGCTCCGCGAAGGAGCCCCAAGGAAGTAAAAAGAGGGATATTCTTCTTGTACAAACTTTAATTTTCCTGTTTCTTAAAACTGTTACTTTTTCGTCATAAAAAAGCGAACACCAAAATTTATCTTAATTGTAATCCGCCTTGAGTTGTTTCAAAAATAAATTTTGTTTACATTAAGTATCATGCACATGTTTTTAAAAGCGTAGTATAATATAATATTATGAAATTTCTTGTAGAAAGCAGGTGCGGTGTGACGATAGCGTGTGCAATATTTGCTCGATAGGGGATGATCCGATTTACGGAGATCTATTTAAATTATGCTTCTTCGTCGGTTGAATTACATATACGTTAATATCACTTGAAAATATTTATTGCATAATGTTATAATTGAATTTTCAAAAATGATTTTTATCATCACTTCATTAATAATTCAATGTTGCTTTGTTTAATATTTAAAAGATATGATTTTTAAAATTTTTTATTTAGTCTTATTTTGTTTATCAAAAGTAGTGTTGTTTGGTTAATATAAATTATTTAATTTATGAATGAAGTATGTATGAATGTATGCCTATTATTGATATACATATATTCTTATTGATATATTTTAGGTTTTTAAGATTAAGACATATGTATTTTGTAGGTTTGTTGTACGTTACTAATAAAATAAGTAAAAAAAAGTAAATATGTCAGTAGTAGAAAAGGTTCAACCGGGGTTATTAAAGTTGTACAAACTTATAATATAAAAGGACATTTTTTTATGACTATCTAGAACTTTCTAATGATTTTATACAATAGTATAGTAAGGTAGATTTTTGCAACAGCTATATTTAAAAATAGTAGATTGTTTTATTAGATTATAAATGTTTTTGGGTGTCCACATTACCTTTTTTGTTTATATATATAAAAGGACGTATTTGCGATATTGGAAGCTTTGCGCTATTGTTTTCACTGAGGTTTCATAGAGGGTTATAAACCACTTAAATGGCTTTTCAAGAGCCCCAGCTGGTAGGTAAGCCCTTTTATTACGCTATTTGTTGAAATTTTTGTCGATAATGGATTTAATCGATTGTATGCGTCCTCTGATTTAGGTTATGGAGTCTATAATGTATACCTTTGTTCTACCTAGTAGACAATAATCGGCTGAAGCTGAATAATGATGATATGATAAATAAGGTAGTGTAGTACTACGAATTGATTTAAGTCTAGTTTGGTTCTGTCAAAGGAAAAGTGTAATTATAGTAAATCTGGAAAAGTGTAATTTTTTTCTTTCTAGACCTGCCAGGGACGATAAAATTTTAGAGAAGCGACTGTTAGTTTTAATGGGTTCGTTATGATTATTCAAAACACCTATTATATATATCCAAAGAGCAAGAGAATAAAGAGAGGTAATTATTGTATTTCAATGTTAAGATTGACAATAGAAGTTAAGAGAACACCTTTTTAAGAGTAGGTATGGAGTTATCAGAGAATGATAATCATACATGAAAAGTTTTATTATTATTTCATCACTATATCTTAGAGTAAATATGTTATGGTCTAGCTGTTCATAAATTTTCACTAATTGTTGTTGAGGAAAACTGCAAGAGAATAAATTGTTATTAAGGTGTTGTTAAAACAAAGTTCTGTGAAGGGATGCAAAACTGTTATTTCCCCACAGGTACGGCGCCGAACGTCTTGAAAAACAGAACTATAAGTGTCTAAATGACTTTAGAAGAACAAAGTTATTACTAAGTTACCTATAGATTTACTGCTATTCGCGTTCGTATTAAGTTTCATAATAAAATCAGTTCTGGTTCTATAATAACGAGAAATTTCAGAATTAAATTTTAAATCTATACATTAACAATGCAGATAAATTACAAGTTGTGTATATAAGGTAATGACTTTGTGTTCTTGCGAAACTTAAAACATTTAATAGAATTTTTTATTTAAGGTTTTAATCTAGAGTTTTTTTTGTATTTCAATCGACTTAATGGTTTTGTAATAAGTAGAATCTAGAAGGTTAGCTTTTGGTGCAATTATAATATTTTTTATTAAAGTTAGTCGTTTTAAATTACTATTTGTGAATATCTTCACTGACTCTACCGAAGACATGTTCTGAATAATGCAGTCATCCAATTATTATATTTTAGTTTTGGTGTTATTCGGATAGTTAAATATTTGATAGTACAGTTGTTTATATCATGTCGACCATTGATTACAAACATTAGAGAGCATGTTGCATATTTTAAAAGTCGAGCTATTATTTTAGTAAAAGCAATAAACCTTTTATGTGGCTTTCCGGAAGTCTCATCTGGTCGGTAAGCCTCTTTATTGCGCTATTTGTCGGAATAGTCCTCAGATAATAGATTTAACCCGAAATGAACGGCTATATTTTCCAAAAAACTTATGATTGAGTCAGTAGGGGTGCCCTTTTGCGGAACGAGGTTAACAAATGTCGCTCGCCTCAATCGTTACTCATGTAACTGTAATATGATTTTTTTATTTTACCGTATAATATATCATGAATAGTTATTATATTCTTATTTTACATTATGTACATCTCGATACTTAACATATGGCTCATGTATTAAAATACAACAGTTTTGTAATTCTTTTGATGTAAATGTGAAAAAGAGAATGTTTTGTTAATATCGTTGTATATTAAGAATGTACTTAGCTTTAGATATCCAGGTCTTCCTCAATAGTTAACCTAAGTTAACCTCATCGGTACTGAAACAGCGGAGAATAAAATAAATGGAAGTATTTCCGGGCACAATCTACATTTAAATAGATATTTGCCGTCGAACTGGGAACGAGATTGAGAACAGATTTCGTTGCCAACAATTTATGTTTTGGATCTAGAATTTGTTTAGTCCTGTTTAAAATTATCTTTTGCGAAGAATTCCCTTTAGAGATTCAAATGAATAAGTTCCACATGTATACGAATATTTTATAAGATTTGGAATATATCCAATGAAATCGAGAACAATTAGAAAGATATGTATATAAACTTTATCAAAAAACATCCATCTGGGTAAATATAAGGAAGCCGTTAATTCAAAGTTTAATACATATATTGTAAATTACACAATGTTAAAACTATATAAACAAAGTAAAAGGTTAATATCGAAACAATTTTGTATACTTGATTTCGCGTTACGTGAACATCTGTTAACTCTGCAAACAATATAAAATAGCAACATTACGGGGAGAGCATTAGGGGAAAACGGCGCTGACGTCGCAACTGCGATGTTATAAATCAGGAAACTGTGGGATGTTTACAATTCAACTTTGACGGATAACAGACGCATAGATCACTTTTTAAGAGAATTATAAGAATGTAATCTAGCTATTAAAACTGATGATTCAAAACTTATTATAAAATTTAATAACTTGTTCGAGAGTAATGAACAGGCTCGTTTATTTCGTCGTCACTCTCCTTTCCAACTAGTTTGTGTATGATGACTACATAATGACCTTCTACTTATGAAATATTCCTAACATAAATAACGAAATTTAAAAACTTATTATAAAGTAAGATTTGGGAAAACTCTTTGAATTGTGCTTCACTTATTTATTACCATGTTTATAAATAAAAAAGGAAATCATATTTTGCGTTTTATAATACCGTTTAGTGATTTTTGTTTGTGCGAGTTAAACGCACAGTAATGATTGTGCCATAAACGCTTAGTTATAAATAATTTTCTTTGTTAATAATAACATTCAATTGATGTAATCGATTTTCATTACGTTTTAGCAACACATATATACAGAATTTTTTTATTACTATATGTTCCTTATTTCATTGTATGTAGTATAATATAATATATTAATTTCCAGGTGACGTTTATTAGATTGTTTGTTAAGAAGCATGGCGCCGCGCCATCACAGTCGCTCGTCTTATCTTACTCTGGGTTAAAGATATATATGTTTTATTGTACTTACATCTTTGTTATAAACTGCTATTAAAAATTCCTTTCTACTAATTCCAAAAAACACTTGTTTTTCATTACTTGAGCCTTAAGGCGATAACAATGTGGTAAGTAGTTAAGTTAAATAAGAATGTTTTATTAAAAGAAGACAAATTACTACGAAGAGAGAGTATGATGAGAAAATGATGACAATTATTTAACAAGTCCAGAGTTAGTGGTAAAAGAGAGATAAAGTAATTTCCACGGTAATGTGAGTTATTTATAACTTGCATTGATAAAGTTTCCGCCAGAAGTATTCGCGTGTAATTATTGGTAACGAAAACATTAGTAAAATTGATATTTAAAGAGAGTCATAACAATGAGATTCAGTTAGGTCTGCGTAGATAATTTAATAGATTTTCCCTGTTTTCGAACTGTATCACATCTGAAAAGTACCTCATTTTAGCGAAAGTCATTTTCCCTGAAAACAATCGGAAATTTGTAATCTGATATTTTTAAGTATTTTATATATTTATGTAATTTGGACTTTAGGGCACTAAATTAAACAAAGCGCACTGGTCAGTTTTGTTTCCCAATCTAAACTTCGGTGGACCGCAAGCCGGTACAAAGATCAAGTTTGACTCCAACAAAGTGGCCCCTAGACTTAAACTAACATGTCATTCACTTAACGACGGAACCGTTTACGAGCTAGAAGTAAGGGGTGTACTTTAGCTAATATAAACTTAATGTTTGAAGATTATTTTATAATTTTAGACATTGCGCGCAGAATACTCCTGTGTTCACATGTATGCAGTCAGAATAACCAAATTTTTAGTTGCCATAGAACCAAACCAGAAATATCAATGTTATAAGACAAGTATTAATAATCTGTTCTATAGGTAAACTAAATTTAAATTTCTTGGTCAAATTTTGTCATGCTTTTTTATTGTTTATTTTCTTTTTACAATATTAGTGAAAGGATAAAATTATTTGTGTCAAGCAAATACTTTACTTTTGATTTTTTTTTTTATTTTTTTTTTTTTTATACGTTTGTATAGGTTAATGCTTGACCACGATCCCACCTGGTGGTAAGTGAAGATGTGGT
>DWLS01006520.1:0-11537 GCA_018246255.1 Pachliopta kotzebuea | reverse complement strand
TACTGGTGGATACGGTGGACTTGGAGGATGGTCAGGTGCTGACGCCAATGCCGCAGCGAATGCAGCTACTGGTGGATACCGTGGACTTGGAGGATGGTCAGGTGCTGACGCCAATGCTGTAGCGAATGCAGCTACTGGTGGATACGGTGGACTTGGAGGATGGTCAGGTGCTGACGCCAATGCCGCAGCGAATGCAGCTACTGGTGGATTCGGAGGACTCGGAGGATGGTCAGGTGCTGACGCCAATGCTGCAGCGAATGCAGCTACTGGTGGATACAGAGGACTGGGAGGATGGTCAGGTGCGGATGCAAACGCTGCGGCGAATACAGCCTTAGGTGGATTTGGAGGCTATGGTGGATGGTCTGGCGGAGAAGCACAAGCACAAGCACAAACTCAAAGTTTAGGCGGATATGGCAGTGAAGGACAAGCCCAAGCACAAGCACAGACACAAAACCTATTGGGCGGATGGCCAGGATATGGAGGAGCCCAATCGCAAGCTCAGGCACAAACACTCGCGGCGGGTTATAAAAGCGGCGAAGACAAAAGGAAAAAGAGAGAAGTTGGCCTATATTAAACAAGAAAATTAAATGACTAGGTACATAGTATAATATCAAAATATAACATTTCAAAACCTACAATTCATGAACTTGGAAATTACAATTTAAACTTTATTAATTTGTTACAGATTTGTAACATCACCGACGCGATGTCTCAAATGGAAAATGGCGCGTTCTATGGACACGATACTTTAAGTTAAGCATGCTATAGCAAACCTGACAAACGTACACGCTTTATGCTTCGTTAAATAAATTTAGTGGGATATACAATAACCGTGTTTCATTAAACCTGTAGCGCGAAGTAGTTTAATGGCAGCTCGCCCTTGAAAGTAATTAAATAATTGTAGAGAAACAGTAATCACCGCGACATTCGCAGGAGTCAGGTTGGACCGAGATGGAACTAATGAAGGTGCGCGCGGCGCGAATCGTGCGCGATTTGAAACTTTAATGTGTCATGTATTACCAATAAATCAATATCACCCGATTTTCACGGAAGATTAGCCGGCGCGTACATATAGACCGCGCGCCCGAGCTGGCGTTGGCAGTTCAACCAATAGTATTGGTACACGCTATTAGCGGGCCTCTGGTACGGAGAAATATTCTACAACAATGACGCAGGGGGGCGCGCTCAGAAGCTTTTGTTTCTTCGCCCTGTTGTTATCCACAGAAGTCAAATGTACTGGACAAAATTCCCTTAATGCAGAAGATTTTGCCCTTGGTAAGCCTTTGCAAACAACAAATTCAAAGAAGTACGATTAGTATTGGAACATATTTTTAAATTATAAATATTATTAAACTTAATTTCCTTGCCTTAACGTGAACAAGTGTCTAAAATTTATATATATTTTTTCATTTACTCCTTTAGAAACCTTTTTGACAACACCTAAAATTAGGGTTTAATAAGCGGAGTTAATGCCATGCCCGCAGCATACACTTGCCTAGTGTGGGGCCATTGGAAAATCAAAAGTATTGGTATCTCTTTTGTAATAAACAAATAAATTCCTATGAGCATTCTAAGGCAATCAACCTAGAAGGAGGCAGATGCAGTGTGTGTGTGTTGTTGTTTGTTTAAAATATGTAAACTATAATTACAGGTGGTCTACAAAACTTATTGGATGAATCTGATGTAGCCAACGAACTTAATTTACGAAAAAATTCCGGTTTACAAAGTTTTGAGGAGAATGATTTAGATGGGAATAACAGAAACGCAGCAGCGCTATCATCAGCTACATCAGGAATAAATTCTCCTTTATCTGGTTTACTTGATCCAAATTTAGTGCCAACTTCTAGGTTGTCCAATTTACCTATTGGTGGTTTATTAAGATCAAAGTATCAATCACCGTACGGCGGATCTGGTTACTCACAGGCAGAAGCAGAAGCACTGGCACAAGCTGGAGCAGGTTTGTTGTCGCCTGGCTTAGGTTTAAGCGTAGCCGATGCGAATGCTCTAGCTAATGTATTGGGAGGCGGTAGCCAAAGCTATGGATCTGCAGAAGCATACGCGAAAGCGTTAGCGCAACTCCAATCACAGCCACTTTTAAATGCTGGTTATCCGAATGGCGTTTTAAATTCCGCTCAAGCTAAAGCTTTAGCACAAGTGCTCGGCAGTAGTAATGTATTATCAGGAGCACAAGCTCAAGCTCAAACACAAGGAGGTGCATCACAATCACAGTCACAAGCGCAGAGTTTAGGGGGAGGAAGCGCACAGTCACAAGCGCAAAGCATGGCGTTAGGATTTAACCCGGCACTACTTGATGGCCTCGTATCAGGTGGAAGTAAGTTAATGTATTTATTATTAAAAAAAACATTTCAACACCTGAAATAGTTCTCAATTTTAAAGCATGCTTTAATATGCAAAACGTTATGTCCAATTTAATGGTCCCTTTAAAATGAGCCGGAGTATGTGTATTACGCAGGGATAAGGCAATGTTACAGTTGGTGGAATTGATAATGGTCATATGGTCAGTTAACATTTGGTAATTTCCTCAGGTGTTCCCGTACAAACGTTGATCAACGCATTAACAGGTAATTGACGTCATTTCCTTTTCTTCTTTAATCGCCTCAACATCTTACTTACAATATTAATATAAATTATTGTTCTGTGATTATTTTTAACATCTCTGGTATTCAGTTATTAAAACATTTCGCGTGCAACTATTGCGAACGCATTCTTTTTGATCGTGGTGGCTTCAATTTATGCCGACTCCGCTTTCGTTTATAAATGGTTTTTTTTATTCATTAGACACAACTAAGGTCGGTTTAGAGAAAGTACAAACACTGGAACATGAAAGTTAACATCAGGAGACCTTTACATATTATTCCGTAACGAGGCGACTCAGAGAAGAAATGCAAAGGGTTAATTATATTCACTGTCCGAACTGAGGGTCTAGTTTATCAGCAAGGGGACAGGGGTGCGGTGCGAGAGTTTCAGCGGGAATGTTTAGAGCAAGAAAATATAGAATGGAAGAGTAAGGAACTCTTCATATATTGTAACCGATACATACGTTTACATCAATAGTCACGCGAGAACATGTGTGTAATAGTTTGAGTTCACTGGAATTGATTTTGTTTGTAGATGCGAGGACGCGAGTGATCCCTGCGCACGAGTACGTGCTGCCCTACACTATACCAGGTACTAAAAGAAATCACTAATGTCAACAGCACTTAAGTTGACGATATATACTAATAAAATTGAACATTACTGATCTACCTGTCGCGTAGACGGACAAAACTCTTTTTCCAGTGTATATATAACTAGTTATCCCTAAACCACGCATTTGCTAATACGATTACCTTACCCTCATTGGACTTAAAACATATAATTTTGTTAAAATGGTAAGTTAATGCCGTGACTCGATTATAGGAGGCCAGCAGATACTGACATGTTCCAGAGAAGGGGAATTACATAATGTTTGGTCGCCGGCCTACGAGTGCCTGATGTGCGCTTGCATCAACCAGGGCGGTTTCCTGGCGCCGGTCTGCGCTAGCTGCTCGAGATGTACGGTTCCTCCCGTACCGGAACCGCCACCGGTTGCTGTCGGTACGTACATCAAAAAGTTCTATTACCCAGTTGGTTTTGTGAGTGAGTCTTCTACACGAGGCTGCTTAGATCACGCGCCACTACTTAGGCGGTACACTACTGGTACCAGTATTGTGGTCCGATTTGAAGTGACTGTAGAAATATTATTTAAATTAATAACTAGCGCGAACTGCACACTGTATTGAAATCTCAAAAAAATACCGGGGAACTGTTACTGAGAGATACTGTGTTGTCTATAGAAGTATTTTAAAGACTTCTTCTATTTCAACGAATCGAGTCCAATGCAAATTTTCTAATTAAGACAAGTTATATGCCGGCTCATAACAATGTGGATCTGGCTACGGCGCCCTTAGAACCGGAACCGTTGTTGCAAGTGCCTGTTTCCGGGCTGAAGTAACCGTTGGCAACATTCACGGAACAAAACGTCTGGACGCGAGGAGACTACACCGGCATTATTCACTTGCAGCGACCTGCGACCCGCTGCCCACGGAAACGCCGTTCGAGAACCCATTGAACCCCTGTCAGATATGTGTTTGCCACTTGACCGTCGACCGGTACGGCCAACAGGACGTGCAGATTGTGTGCCAGGAAAATCCCGACTGCCGTGAGTGTTTGCGGAGTTTCCTTTGCATTTACGAAAGGATAAAACATCCTAAATTTTTTTCACAAATATTTAATAGATGAATACTTAAAGTACATTTGGACTGGGATAAGTGACTTGACATCACCAAGTCTACCGCAATTTCATGAGAAACGTAAGTACATAGGAATATTAAAAGTAACGGTCCCGTACCGCATAACTAAACATAAATTTTGTATTATTGTATAAATTGCTTCTGTACACAGCAGCTACGGTAAGTACTTATATCTACTTTTACATAAAGGGTTACTGTCCCTAAATTTGTTAACAAATACATTTTAAATTTTTTATCGTTACCTTGGGTCCGGCGCGACTACACCACCATCACCGGCAGCCACGTAATACTTCCCCGATTTTATTAGAGTCAAGTTCCCACTTTTCACGTTTGTAAGCGAGTTGGGCGAACGCTGCGCTCACATATCAAATGATCACACAACCTATCTCCGGCTTGACAACTCATTAACGATCACTTTATTGTTACAGTCGCTCGGAACATGCGCGTACCTAAACGTAAGTGCGCAGTATTCTGACCACGTTCCATAAACTGTCCAAAAGTATACTTTATTACATTCAAGCGTTTTGTTCATAGCGTCGAGAAGGTTAAAACCGGTACCCATACCCAGTAAGTAGTGCTGCATGTATTCAATTTTGAGATTGTAAACTCTGAACCACAACTCCAGTGTAACGAGGGTTGAGAACACGGTGTGCACCCCCCACCCCCGCACTGTCACGTTACTGACGTTATCCGCCGCTAACTATAAGTACGCCTTCGGAACGTAAGCTACGTTTACTGTGTATCAGTAAGCATTTATATTAACCGACGACTGATCGCAATAAAAACGTCACGGACAGCCCCCCCTTCTCCATTTCCACACTCACCCCCTCGCACGGGGATCAATCATATACATACATGATACAAGTTTAATAGACGATAGTGCGTTGTCATGTACTAGGAAAAATTATGAACTTTACTTGGTTTTTAAAATACCAAATATCTTTAAGTGTTTTAGTGAAGGCTTGTTTTGTGTTAAGAATAAAACGGAATGAGTACAGCGTGATTTAGAGAAGAAACATTCCACCTGCACCGTGCAGCAGTAGCCAGCTCCCAATGTTACCAATATTACGAAATTGGCAGTCCTGTTGTCGCCGGGGTGATGGGAGAGGGATGAGGGATGAGGGAAGCAGCCGCGCACTGCGGAGGGATAACAACGCCGCGGCGGCGTGCGATCGGTATCTGTTCCCACGTTACTCCGTGTTACATTATTCGATATTATCGTGCGTACAGAATGTACGGTACGGTATAAATGACGAATAAATTGTTATTTATATGAATACGTGAAAACCAAAAAATCAAGGCATCGTTCACGTGAGCGCAATCCGTATATTTCATGCGTATGATGAGCATCTTCGCAAACAGGCGGCTGTGGCGCGAGTGTTTGCGACACATTATCTGTTATCCGAATCCTCGTTGCGATAATTTTCTCCTTTCTTTCGTACGAACATCTATCGGCGGTAAAGGTACATTGAAAAGTTTGCGGGACCCAAGGCAAGGAGTTAAATGTAGTCTTTAAACTTTCGCGGGTCGAGAAGTATACGTGTCAATAATAATTACCTATGTGTATAGAATACAATGAGCATTTAATTAATTTAATATCAACTTAATTGCGTTGCAATAAATTATATGTGTACGTACTATGTTAATAATAACAATAGTCACAAGTTTTAATATACGTGTTTGTTTTTTCAAACAGGGGTGCCGCTAGTGGAGCCGGTGGTTCCGCTCAATCCTCCCGTCCCTATAAAACCGTTACATTCAGGACCTCTTCCGGGACCCTCGCCACGTAAGTACCAAAAATTGAAAGGGTTGAAACTTGAAGAAACCCCCGCTCCCCACCACCACCGCACCAGCCGGCGGCTCGTACACGTCGTACATACACATATACATATTTGTGTATATATAAAAATATTCATGTTACATAAGTTTATGACTCTTACAAGACATTACTGTAGTACTTTTTAAATAATAGAAAGTTTAAACCAATTCGCATGAGCCCGTGTACCCTGGAAATGTGATGCCGTAGACATCTGTCTGAGGGTGGTCATTGGCACAACATCGTTTGCAGACAAGTCGTGCCGGCCCTTCGTGCCCAACCAGCCGTTCTCTCATCCGTGGGACGTGTGCCAGGAGTGCGTCTGCAGCGAGAGCCAGGACTACGGCCTCATCAACGTCGAAGTTAACTGTTACACCAAGAAGGAGTGTTGTGAGTAGTCATTATTAACTGATCAGTCGCTGTGATAAGTGTTGTGTGTACTCCGTGCGTGCCTCCGGACGGTGGACACGGGACACGGGACAGCGGTAACAGAAAAGAGTCAAACCATATCTGAAACAACGACGTGATCTGCGCGCACTTACATTTAGGTAATGTCGATGTTGCAAATAATTTGTTTGCGAACATATCCTAAATAAAAAATTTAAAGCGGTCCGCGTGGGCCAGGTCTCGTGGCCAGCTGCTTGCTGCCGGTGTGATGTTGTTGTGTAAAGTTGTCGCGTTGCAGGTATCGAGGTCCCGCAGCTGCCGGAGCGCGTGCCCTCGCCCGGTGAGTCAACTTTGTTCACCTCTAGCTATAGCATGCATTACATTAGTACACATTTACACGTTCACCGGAATATCTGTCCGGTGCACGTTTATTCATTTAGCAGTTTGACTTGATTGATCTTTGTCATCAATTAAAAGTTACGATACGTAAGCCAACTTACGTAAGTTTGAGTCAACGTATTGATCAAAGAAATATTAATGAGATAATAGTTTTAAAAATTATAAAAAAAAACATTCTTGCGATTTAAATCTTGCGTCTGTGCAGAGTGAACAGCATTAGCATTAGCATTCAAATGGAGCACCGGACGAGCAGCTCCTCGGAGAGAAATAATTGTCTTGGACGGGAAATAACATTACAGAGGCGACAGAAATACTAGTTGAAAACGTGCAATGGCACCGCCGAGAGATGTAAACTCGGTTTGGTCAAGTCGCGACAACCGGAACTGCGGTCGGCAGCGAATACACAAAAATTAACGTTCCTATCGAAGGTAACAGAAAAGTAACAGAACTGTTAAATGCATCAGAGAACAAATCTAGAGAGTTTTCGCTGTTCTCCACGTTACCAGCTCTAAAACGCGTTTCATTTTGTTTGTTAAACTTAACGTTAAACTACTAGTAAGTAAAAGGTTTTTGTAGTAAACAACTGTACAGAGGTATCAGATATATTACTACATGATTACAAAAAGAGAACAACAAAAGTACAAATGGAGTATAACCGAGGGGCAAGTGTCCACATTGACAGTGGGTGTGTGCGGAACCCGGCGGCCGTCGCACGTGTTCATACGTATGCTGTATAATATTTTTAATTTGTTTCAGTTCCGTACGAAAACGTCGTTTACATCGGTGAGCGGCTGTTTCTTAACATTTCGCTATTTCAATTTACTATTATAGTTTCATATCTCTCTTTCTGGTGCCGAATATTAAAAACTTCCAAATCCCTTAGATTTTCTTTAGGATTCGGAACCAGCTCCTCGACTACCGACGGTCTGTGTGTACCGAGGCGATCCAATTAAAAAAATATACCCTTTTTGTTTTCTTAGTAAAGTGATTAGAAAATATATAGACACCGGCATTTCATCTCGGTATATTGTATGTTTTTAAATACAGAGCCCCGGTGCCGCCTGCACCCGCCCCGGCAGCCGTTCGTGGTGGAGTGCAGCGTGTGCAGCTGCGAAACTGTCTACAACTACGTTATCGCCAAGTGCACCAAGGCACCCCACTGCGGTAATGAAATATTAACGTCGTCGTTATACATTACTCGGCTCATGCGATGTACTAATGCAATAATTTAATTGTTTCTTCCACAGACGTGAACCAGCTGTACAACGGAGGAGTTCTGCCCTATAATTCCAATCCTTCGTTGCACACCGTCTCTCCTGTCATAGGTTCTCATTCAGCAGCTGATGCATCGGCGTATTCTAACGTCGGACTTTCACCGTACTTCAATTCCGGAGCATATGGATCCGCAACAGCGGACGCCGAATCTAATGCAAACTCCGGATACGGTTACTCTTCGGCTTTGGCTAACACAAATGTGTTTGGCGGTTCCGGTTCGGGACTTGGTTTGCTGCCGAGTTCGGTGGGAGGAACAGCCCAAGCTGACGCGTTTGCCAACGTCAACTCTGGACTTTACCCCAGTGATTTATCCGGATCATCCGCGTCGGCTGCAGCTAATGCTCTATCTAATGTAGGATTAAATGTATTGAATTCTCAACAATTTCCAGATTTAAATCCAGCATATCAGTCATCGGCTATAGCAGAAGCTAATTCTAATGTTAATTCTGGGCTTAATCCATTTTCGTATGGGCCAAGTTCCGTTGCGGGTAATTCTGCGACAGCACAGTCAATCGCAAACGTATTAAGCAATGTCAATAGTCTTAACCCATACCTTGTCCAAACGCAACCTAATAATCCAAGTTCCTTTTCATCGGCGGACGCCGTAGCGGAACAATTCGCTAACTCAGCCGCAGCTAACGCTAACGCTTTGAGTTTCGTGAACTCACCTTACCAACCATATTATGATTTACAACCAGGAAGTGAAACAAGTTCCGGATTGAGTTCCCCATATTATCAAATAAATCCGTATTCCTGGCCGTCCTATCAGCCCAGTATCTCCTCGGGATCTGCAGGAGCCCATGCTAACTCCAATGTAGAAAATAATCCATACTTGTCTAGCTACCAAACCGGTTCTACATCTTCGGCTCAAGCTGACGCTTTAGCGCTAAGTAACTCGGGACTGCTGGGCAACAATTATGGTTCCGCTAATGCCTTAGCCGATGCATACAGTTCTTATCCTTACGGAGGCTCCTCGCCATACAGCAACGCCGAGGCAAATGCGTTAGCAGCATCTAATGTATATTCTGGATTTAGTCCCCACGTAAACCCATTGTATCAGCAAGGACAAGGAGCTGTAAGCAAAGCCCTAGCTCAAGCACTCGCGAACTCGCAAGGGCAAGGCTCAGCAGGTATGTTATTGTTTATTATGCGGGAGAATATGTTTTGCCTTAATACGATTCTTAAAAAATTTACAAATCATCGTCTTATATACTTTACAAAAATTTAACATAGAAATGCAATAACATATACATATGTAGGATACTTCTGCTGATAACAAAACTATTTTACTTCGATCTTAAGGATTACACATATCCGTTTCTGTATAAGTGGCGGAGCAAAACATGTCATCAGCTTTAATCATTAGTATAATCATCATCGTGGCTCCGTACCGCGTCTCTCGTAGCAAATGAACTTTTTATTTCATTATGTGTCCGCAGCAAACTATCATGTACCCTGTCATACAATAAGCTGCAGAAAGTAGTGCACGTTTTCTGCAAATCTATTGTGAGCAACAACTTGGGAAGAGCAATATTGGTGTACATGCAGTCTGTGTGTGTGTCGTGTGGTGTTACACAATACGTTTTATTTATTATTTAGCGAGCATAAAATACGAGATTCATTTCAATTTTGTAGGTGCGCAAAGCCAGGCGTCAGCGCTGTCAGGGTGGCCTTTAATAAAATCCGGTAAGCAAGAAACACATTTTACTCAATGAATTATTAAGCTGACCTGACCCCTCCTTCTCCTTACTCCCTCTTCCTTACATTATACGGAACCTCAAGCAATATTAAATATTTTTACGGGGAACGCAAACATTATTTAGACGAAAGTTACTACTTGACAAGTGTACTCTGCCAATTCCCGATGGACGTAAGTAACTTTGGGGTCTAAATTAAAAATATATTATGAGAGCAGATGGTGTGGGATGTTGGGAGTCTCATGTAAATTCCATTTAATCAAACTTCCCCAGAATCCCATCGGACCCGCTTGCCCTGACCTTATTGAATTTTTTTTCTTATTTTCCCTCCCACGTCCGGAGAAGACTTTTTCGCCGCTAGGTTCACCGGTTCATATTTATAAAATCCCACCGGAGACTGTACCGTAATGTGTCCCAAATCAAAAAATAGAAAGCGGCGGCCCGACATGCTCCCAGTTTGTTAGCGCGGCGAAGAAAATAATCAGAGCATGTTCCGGAAACAAGGGTCGGGAAAATCCAAACGTAACATAAACAAACACACGACAAGATAAGAGACGTATTGCGTTATACGCCTTAACATATAGATGTACAACATATGTAACGCATAGAGCACCTGCACTTTGTGTGCAGAGGTCATCATCACGTATTTTATTTAATGGAGGAATCAACAAGCTGCTTGTGCGCGCGGGGAATGTTTACGGCGCTGTGACACCCACAACAGGTTGGCAAGGTGGGCTGAGGGACACGTGGGGGAAGGAGGAGAGGGGTGCACGGTGCTCTCTGACACTGGAACCACGTTATAATAACAGAATGGTTTCATAGTGCGCGGACTGTGCATGTACGTCGGTGACAGATACCACTACAATTGCCAGGCTCGCTACTGCCTCCGGGAGGCAGGCGGAAGCCTCGTTTCCACGTGCACGAGCACTCATTGCTCGTAAAAATTCAGAAGTTTTAATGACATCAACATCTTAAACAATCTGCTGCGCACTTCCCTTCCGCTTCTAACACTCGCATCCTGTACGCGAGCATTTGAACTTAAAGGTCTTTGGGGAACGAACCCTGCACACACAACTAGCCTTTCAGTCTTCGCCCAGTCTTAATGCTCAGCGTTAATTGTAAAAGTTTTTCCATTTACGCAGAAGTCGCAAAAGAAACATTACTTTGTGATGTATTTATAGATAGATGTGAAACACCTCCCCTCCTCTCCTGTCTCCCCCTGCCTACCCCGGGCACACAAGTATTTTTTTTTTACATATGTATAGGTTAATGCTTGACCATGATCCCACCTGGTGTTAAGTGAGGATGTGGTCTATGATGGTAAAGCGCATTAACCTAGCAAATGCCTACTCACTCTTTTCTTGAAGACGCCCACGTCGTAATTTTACGGGAACACTGACGCCGGCAATTTGTCCACTCCTTAGCTGTCCTGAAAAGTATAAGACAACCGTGGTAGTGTACCTGTTGCTAACCAAACCTGTTGTGCCGCCCATTTTACTACTTCTGCATTGTAAACAATTCAATTTTCCGTGATAATGTTTCGTTAACAGTTAAAGGGGGAGCGGGCCGGGTTACCTCTAACTGATTTCGTATGTACTATTGAAACGTTTCGTTCCAGCTCCGGCGGAGGGCGAGGACAACGAGTAAGGCGCACTGTGAGGGGTGCAGGCG
>DWLS01006519.1:0-11539 GCA_018246255.1 Pachliopta kotzebuea | reverse complement strand
TATATATATATATATAAATAATACAACTTATTACTACACATCGGATACTACTACGTCTTTTTTAGTTTATCGTTCTTGAAATACTTGTTGAACAGGCGCGATATAATATATCTTTTTAAAGTGATCATAACGGTGAGCTTAATGAGGAAAATGCAAATGATAGCTACGATGAGTTTGAATTCGTAATATTCGGTCCATGATATATTGGCGGCGGGTGATCGGAAATGCTTTGCACCACCATGACGTAACAAGTAGTTTATCCACCAGATGGCTCGTTCTAGAGGCTGCTGTGGCTGATCGTACATTAACGTACGTAAACGTATAATGTTGTTTCGGTACCTAAAACAACGTTCATTTATTTAGTCATCAAGCGTCGAAGTGTTGACTAATGTATCTACCCATTTAAATAAATAAACGCCTGGTCTCAGTAACGCTTGTCTCCCTGTCAATCTTGCGATATATCAACATAGGATCTATATCGGTACTTAAATTTTCGGCAACTTCCGATTAGTCGATCAGAATCGGAAGTACATAGAAATTTATTTTTTGACGTGGATCACTTTTACTTCAATAAAGTTATCAAAAATATCCACAATTAAGGTGCTTGGTGACTTTCGGTCCCCACTTCCGGTTGACCGGTTATAACGGAAGTACATGTGAATAGTGATTTTTATACGAGGAACTTATTTACATAAGAATAATGACAAATATATGCATAGTTATGATAGTGACTTCAGGTTGGTCGACCGGAATCGGATATGACTAAAAAACATCTCCGTACCCACCTCAATATTAATTTTAAGTTTTATTTTGTCGGCCTTACTGTTTGGACAGGGCGCGACCACAACGAAATTCGGACATACACTTACATACACACACACTTGACTAGATCATAGTCAATGTATAATAGTTAAATAAAGACTCACCTCTTGGAAAAAGAAATTAGTTCGTAGCCTAACATCTCTTAATTCCAATACACCGGTCAAATTTACAAAATGTAGTTATCTTTAAACTTAAATCTAAAACGCTAACGATGTTTTGATCCTCTTTTTCTCGTATTCTAACCCTCTTAATCACATCATATATCAACTATAACAATGTTATATATATAGCACAAATACTTCACACCTATCCACATTTTCATCAATCATCAGCTGAAATTAACCTAAATCGGGTTATTCCAGTAAATCTAGTCGTAATTTAGTATATCATACCTTTCGTCCTCAGCAACAGCCAAAATTGTATTTTTTAACGAATCTTCAGTAAGATCCTCTAAGTACAGTCTAGCTCCAATTCCATGGTGTAAATATTTTTCCACATTGTACCATTGATCTCCTAATATAGGTATTCCAACCAAAGGCACACCAGCTGTAATCGCTTCGTCTGTAGATTGTAGACCTCCTTGCGTTATAAATACCTTCACATTTTTATGTCCTGTATAAAGTAAATATAATTAATTTTCAAAAATTTATATTGCTGGAATATTTCCTTTATTAACCAATAAAAAAAGGGGACTTACTTAATAAATCAGCTTGCGGTAACCACTTGAATGTTTTTATATTTTTCGGCTTATCGAACAAATCACCATTATCGAATTTCCATACGACGTTGTAAGGTAACTCAGAAAACACTTTCTTGAATATGGATAAGTTTTCGGAAGAGAGTAAGGATGTGTTGACATTAGTACCTAAGCTGAAATAAATCACGCCGTTGTCCGAAGCATCGAGGTACTGCTGAAGATCCTGGAAACCATATTCTATAGTGAATGATGCATATAAATGATATTCAACAATAAATGTAATTCGCACAGAAATGCCTTTTTAATTCGATAAGGCAACACAACTGGTGGTAGGTCTCTGTTGTCGGAAACCGTCTAAGTAGATACCATAGCAGCTCCTGTTTCTACCGCCAAATAGTAATGTGAAAACATGACTGAGTTCCGGTTTGAAGGGTGCTGTATGCTAGTGAAATTACGCTTGTTTAGGCCAGCGCCGCGTTGTTATGGGCAAGCGTATCACTTATCATCAGGTGAACGCCTTGCTCGATACGTCACGTTGTTTAACAAAAAAGAAACACTACCAAGGTATTCACTAATAATAGAAAGTAATACGCTTGCCCATAACGATGTGTTATTATTTAAGATGGTATAAACAGCACCATTCCACTCATCGCCTTGAGACACAAGGTATTAAATCTCGTTAGCCCAGTAATTTCACTAACATACACCTTTCAAATTGGAACACAGTAATGCTTGCACAGTTTGCCGGCTGCAATAGGAGCTGCAGTGGCACCTACCTAGATGGTCTCCGGCGACATAGAGACCTCATAGTAATTACGTATTTGTCTTCAAATCAATCAAATAACAAAATAGATACAAAAATAAAATTGTTTACCTTAGGCAAAGGTTTCGGAGTTTTTTGATGTAATCCACCGAGATGTATAATGGTAGGTGGAACTGGATAATTTCCTTCCCAAATTGTATGGATATTCACAAACAGCAAGTCAACGTTATTTTTCAAAACTGACAGTGGTGGGGTGTTCGGTCCAAAAAGCTTTTTCATCGATTCATCCATGAAACCCTCGTTAAATACATACAAAAATTTTATTCGAAATTGATAGTAAAGCTCTATGATTTTCTCCCATAACGTCAAATTATACAATCTTTGGCTGTACATGTTGTGGTATAACAAAGGTTGCGTCGGTGCTCCAAACATTTCGTAGTTACCAATGAATGGTAAGAAAGAACTTATCATTATAGTAGGCGCTTTAAATATATTTGTCACTGCTAACAATGGATAATATAATGCCTCTATTAATATCAAATCAAAGCTCGTACTTTCATTTTTCTTTAACAAATCTTGAAATTCGCTTTTACTTACAAGTATTTCAGTTGTGTTTATAATGAACTCCCTTACAATTATCGCCTGCGCCAACAAATCGGATTTTTTCCCGGTTATAACGGATTTGTCGGGACTTTGTACACTCCTCATAACCGAATATAACGCTTCGTGTAAATCAATCTCTGTAAGATTAGAAGGTCCACCTCCGCCTGGAAACATTGGATCTGGTGTAGCGACGGTCACCTCGTGTCCATTTTTAAGTAACTCTAAAGTCAGTGGGCGAAACACAATTTGGTGACTTATAGACGGGCACGGGTAAAGCGCTAAGATTCTCGCGGCCTGGATACCGACAAATGTCCCAAACACAAAGATCACATACAATATTACTTTCTTCATTTTTTTATAGTATATTTACACCCGATCGACACTGCTGTGTTATGATAAATGGAATAAACGAGCGGTTTGTTTCTAGCTATGTATTCGTTATCTATTTAACTGTCCTGTATCAACTATCTCTCTGTTTGACCTTGACGTAGTTATGAAAGAACCGGTTATTTCCTGAAGTTATGAAATATAGTCCTTTATAATACAATATAAAAAGTTGCTGTTTCGTTTGACATATAAGCATGACTAAAGTAAACAACAAATTTTAATAACAAATAAAGCGCGTGTGGAAATATTGCGCAATGACACAACCTGCGAGCGTGCACAGTTTAAGCATACTGATGAGACTTAAATAATGCTAAACCTGAATCGAGTTGCTCACTCAAAGCATATTATGTTTACTGATGTACTGACCCGATCAAAGGAGTATATAATAAATCAGTTAAGTAATTGTAAGGCAGAGAATAAAATATTATTGTAAACAAAGATTTATTTTAAATCGAGAAATCGCATATTTTGTTCTCAATCGTAATGTTATTTGCTCTTATAACAATTTAAAGATAACTAAAACAATATGAACATTAATATTAATTAACAAGGAAAAAATACTCGTGTAATAAATAATGAGAAATGCGTTACTGATACATTTAATTCTTTATTATAAAGCCTCTTAACAAGATATACAAAAAGCATTAATTTTAATAGTAACTAAAGGTTTTAATGTGAAGAGAGCATTCATTATCTCTGAGTTCCTCACCAAACTCGCCATTCACAATGTTATATTGTTTTTAACAGGACAAACGATAAGTATACGTCACAGCTTATCGATAAATTGTATTAAAAATAGTGAAAAGGTACTTTAAAAAAAATCTGCCTTAAAATCTAGATCAAATGTCACTATATCTGCAAATTTCCAGACAACACCGCAGTAAACCGTTTATCTTTATTATATGCTGTGTTCGTAATGTTATCATTAAAGATAAATATTTTTTTTTTGTGGTCGAGACGAACCAGACGTTCACCTGTTGATAAGTGATACGCTTCTTTATAACATCGCCGCGCTGTTTCAGACACATTGCACCACATTGCGCACAACACCTTGAGTCATAGGGTGCTAAACCTCGTTGCGCCAGTAATTTACTGGCAATCCGAATATAGTAAAATTTGTACAGTACTGTTTATCGTCTGCAATAGAAGCTGCGGTGGTACTTACCTATACAGTCTCCGGCAACACAGAACTACTAAAAAGTATTTAAATTATAGGTTCAAAATTTTTACATTTTTATTTTCTATTTAGTAAAAATATTAAATCCTCGCGAGAGAGAAAGAGAAATAGGCGAGCTAGGTGTAAATTAATAAACCCTAATACTACTAAATAATATTACACTTGGACTGTTAATTGAAGAAAAATCATAAATGTTAAATCGATACTGAATAATGATATAGTTTTACCAAAAACTCATGGAAAATTTGTATGGAGAAATATCAATTAGCACCGATAAGAATAAAAATTATGTATATATTAAAATAGTAATATAAAACCCTTAAAATTCAAGACCTTCTTTTTAGACTTGCTTAATCATTTCAGTAGAAGCAATAAAGTAACAGAACAATGGGAGTTGGATCAAAATTCATATTGCGTTCTCACCAAACGTCAAATGAACAAGGGAAAACGGCAAAGCTTTTATTGAGCATGTACCAACTAACCTGAGGTCAGGTCACGTCAATTCCTTCCCACATGAAATTGATTTTCAGATCAAGAATGAAGTACATTCGATCATAATAATACAGGAAACGTGAGCAAAGAACTGCTTCCCGAATAAAAACTAGTTTATCAAGTATATATAGTATTTTTTGTCTGCAACGCTGTTGTTCAAGTGCTGTCAAACAAACTTAAAAGACAACACATGCGTGGTCTTATTACTTGGGTCTCTACTACCTTATAACATTAGAGTCTGCCACAATGACGAAGAGACTAATTTTTAAGCTTTGAATATTAAAATCATGACTTTGATTCTCAATGAAATTTTTCTTTTAAGCTTTTCACCTCTTCTACATTGCCAAGTTTGATCTTTCATATCTTCATAATCAGAAAATTTATAAACTTTATATTACGAATTATTTGTCTCATTATCCTCTACTTCATTTTATCCTAAAAGATTATCCATGTAGTTACGGAGTATTTAAGCCAGAACATAAGTCTTTTTTATTTTTTAAGTCTAACGACCCATAACTTTTCAACGTGTTGCTCAGGTGCTCCCGCTACTAACAGTACACAAACAAATTTATCACCATCATCATCATCAGCTGATATACATCCACTGATGGACATAGACCTCTCTCAATTTTGCGGGAATTTGAGTCTTCTCCCATTACGCTGGTCCAATGCGGATTCGTGAGGACTCAGAGCCTTGTTTGTTGATTAACAGGTTGCACCATGAACAGGTGAGTTTAGCTTGGGTCCGGTGAGTTGTTGTGTGACACCACTTATATCCCACAAAGAAATTACTACAACAAAATTACTTAATAGCTTAGCTATGTAATATGTTCTATATAATAACTTGCCTAACTATATATTTAAGATAAATCTCCGGTCTTGTCAACAACTAGAGACCGTCTAGGTAGGTACTGCTGTAGCTCTTATTGCAGCTGATAAGCAGTACTATGCAAACGTTACTGTGTTCCAGTTTGGAAGGTGTTATATACTAGTGAAATTACTGGGGGGTAACGAGACTGAACAACTTATGTTTGAAGGCGACGTGCACAACGTGGTGTTGTATATACCATTCTAACCAACGATATTTTGTTATGTACAAAGAGTATCACTTACTATCAGGTGAACGACACGTTCGTATCATTGAATAAAAATATTTTTTAAAAATAAGTGTAAAGCTCGTCCGAGAGACGGAAGCTCTCGGTGTTTTTCATGTGCTAAGTTACACGTGTTGGGGCTTTATAAACATTGTGGTCCCGTTGACACATTACATCCGCTCTACAACAGGGACGGATGTTCAGATATTTTTTTAAGGTTTTTATAACAGAATCAGATTAAACGAGTTGCCGACACAAAGAATAACTATGACTTAGGTATAAACAAGCAACACTTCCGCAACCCACTGAAGAGTCTTCTTGAAAATGTTATAAAAAACTTATTTTAAATTATGTATATATACATATATAACCTTTTTTAATCCAAGTCAATTTTTTTATACAAAATATATTTGAAATAAAAACTTTTTGTACATCAATTATGAATAATACGTTAATTTGTTTAAAAACAAAATATACTGTATAGTTAGAATTTTGTAATATAGACAGTAGGAACGGATGATCAATAAACTAGCATAACCAACTTTAAATATTAAATTAAGCACATTTCAGTTTTTCTAGACTTATCTGAATATTAAGTTGTATAGTAACATAATTGAAATCATATTCAATTAACCGATTTGTTGATTTTGGCCTCTATTATTATAGACTTCACAATATTGTTATAAGCATAATATTATCTGTGATGTAAAAACATTGTAACTCACTACATAGTTATAGAGTGTATTTTTTTAGCCGACGAGAAGAGTAAGGCGTTCATATGATGGTAAATGATACGCTTGCCCATAACAACGTGGCTCTATTTAAGATGGTATACACAGCACCAATGTTTAGTGTTCTTACTCCAGTAATTTCACTACCATACAGCACCCTTTAAACCGGAAGACAGTAATGTTTGCATATTACTATTTAGCGGTGGAAATAGGAGCTGCGGTGGTACTTACCTAGACGGTATCCGCCAATAGAGACCTACCAACAGTACTTTGTTTCTTATTAACTTGAACTTTATAAGTAGTTTAACATAGATTAATATTCTTATAAATAGATTTTAAGTTTTGTGGTCGGTACCCTAATTATTTTTACTAAATACGAAAATTATAGTCTATAACTTAAACTCACTGGTGTGAGGTCTTTTGTAGGAGATCGTCTAGGTAGGTATCGCCGCAGCTCCTTTTGCAGCTGACAAATAATACTGTGCAAACATAAATATTTTCCGGTATGGAACAGTAAGCAAATTAAATTACTGGGGTAACGAGACTCAAAACCTATTAAGGTATTAACGCGATAAGCGCAATGTGGTGTTGTGTGTCATTAACCATAAAGTGAACGCATTGCCTGACTAATGAGTCATTTTTTTTTACTTACTTGGCGTAGATTTTACTTATTTGACGTAATGACGTCAAATAAGTAAAATCTTTATACATCTTTGTAATTATTTATTTTTCTATATATATAAACTATCTATTATATGTAATATATGCATCAGCTGTTACTCTTGCACCTACCTACAATATCTCCTGCCTCCAAGCCTTGATTGGCACAGAATGCTATTACAGCATTAAGTCCGCCCTGTGAACCCTAATAGTGTATCGAATGAATAAATAAAATATTCCTGAAGGCATTACTCAAATCAGTTCATTAAAAATAGAGAACATAAAGTTGTAAATGAGTTTGATCAAATTTTTCTGAACCTTTCATAGAAAATTTTCTAATAATATAGCCTATTAATATCCTCTGAGATGCTCTGGAGTGTTACATCAACTCTGATGTTGATGCTGAGCGGTAAACTGCTAAATCAAAGCTTGCAATATGGTATATGTATTTGACAATTTACGTCGGT
Source organism: Pachliopta kotzebuea (assembly GCA_018246255.1). NCBI lineage: Eukaryota > Metazoa > Arthropoda > Insecta > Lepidoptera > Papilionidae > Pachliopta > Pachliopta kotzebuea. Next base: position 3,646 of record DWLS01006519.1, on the reverse strand, counting down.
ACCGCTTTACATGGCTTTGTTGATTTATATTGACCCCAAACTAAATGTCGATCGTGGCCATAAATCTTTACACGTAGTAATAACTCAAACAATAAACCAATGGGTTATGTATTAGTTATGTTCTAGGATCATATAGATTAAGCACAACAAAATATCTAATCGGTTTTCTAACCGCTATGCTCGTAGACGGGTTTTGTTAAATTGTATATTTGTAAGGTCTAAAAACCGGTTCAAATCTTGTTTAAATGATTATTTGGAAGTTTTTTGCTGGCTTATTATTTGACTTCGATTTGAAATTATGTAAATAACTTGGTGTATTATTTGCATGTTCCGCAAAAACACACTGTCTCATACATATTTGTAGTCATATAATTATTTAAGTGTTTACCTAAGTATATTGTTACCTAGTAACACTGATAAGAGATAATAATTATCATCTTTACTTTTTTATGCTATAAGAAATCTATGATATAAATTAATTTTTAAACAGTTCAGGAATCAATGTAATTTATTACACAGCTTAATTAGTTTATGAAGTTGCTTTTAAGTAAACGGCAAGATATGAACGTCTGTGATGTTCTTGACTTTTCAAAGTAAACTGCCCCTCTGTATCATCAACCTGATTGCCATTCGACTGTGTACACAGTGAAACACAAACTAAAGGATGCAAAAGATTTTGTAGTAGTATTTAAATATTAGATTTCTTCAGTACTCATGATTTCGTAGTGCCTTTATATTTATGAAGTCGAAACAGTTAAATAAATAGACTGGTTAAGTTATTTTCAGGTCGTTTTCTCATACTGTGGAATTCTCAGTAACTTCTTTCTTTAAAGAAACATCGCTACAATTTGATTAATAGTATATTAACAAGAAACTATAACGCTTGTTGCAATATTATGTTGCAGTAGACGGAGACGCATAGTCCTGTAGTCCCAGGCTATCAAGAATATGATCAAGGCAAGCCCTGCCTGTCGTAGAAGGCGACTGAATGGTTTTTGGGTTCACAGGCTTTGAAGATGGAGACATTCACTGTCTATTAAGTCGACAAGTAGATAAGTACGAAATGGTCTGGTTTTTTGTAGTAACATACTGTAAATGCTGGAGAAGATAACAGCTTTCTCTCGGATGTGCTCAGCGACACTTGAGGGACGTAACGGTGAACTCTGTGGGAAACCTCAGGGCTTTTACTATATACCGAAGAGGTTCAAGTGGGTATAAATCACACATAATTTTGTCTTCCCCAAGAAGTTGGGTACATTTAAAAGATTTCTCCCGCGACAAAAAGAAAAAGACGGTAAAGCTGTCAACAAAAACTAGCAGTTAAACCGTTGTACTGGTGATCAGTTTTCGATGCTTAGCTAATTTTAGCATTAAACTTAAAGAAAAAGTTAAAAATGTAAATTATTATACAAAGTAAATAAATAATACAAAACATCATTCATTGTCAATAACATATAACTCGTAAGAAGGAATGAAAGTCAATGTGTCGGAGAAAATGTTCCCGCTTTGACAACAAGTCTAATAGGAATTCATTCTTTAGACTTGATCCGTTGTATGGCCACGGAGTCAATAGAAATTAATACCTTAATCTTGTTCGTTATTACTTTTTATTTAAGATAAACCTGCATTATGTATGCTAACATACCGAATGCGAGTTGGTGTAGAGCCAGAGCCTCGTTTGTTGATTAACAGGGTGCACCACGAGCAGATGAGATTGGCTCAGGTCCCGTGTGTCGTTGTGTGGAATCCCTTAAACTTAGTAAGAAAGAAATTGCTATATAATAAAGGCCAGGAATTAAATCAGCTATAAAGCAAGCAACTTAGGTTTTTCTGCTCGATGCCTTCCTCCCACGTATTTAGTAAAGATTATTTTATGATTACAAACATAAACAAGTCTTTTTTCATTCGTAGAGACAAGCAAGGCATTCAGCTGATGGTGAGTGATACAGCAAACTTTCCATTGACATCTACTGAAGTTTCGCCACACACCCTGCCACAAAAAACCAAACTCAATCAAAAGTGGCTCAGGAATACAACAAGAAACCTTTTTTACAATATAAGCGATAATCTACCGAGCTAACTAAGATATTTTTAAGCCGCGCAGTAACATTAAGAACTTCACAAAACGTATCTAGACAAATAAAGCCTGAACAATAGTCCAGGGATAAGTTATAATAACTTTAATGTATAAGTGACGTCAACTTGAAACGTTTTCTTTATGGCCACGAAAGTTTTCAGGGATGCTGTATTAAATTAGATCTTGACGTCTGAGATATATACAGCTTTGTAACTATAATAACATTTTCTAGTTTTTCTTTTATGCGGCAAGGCAACGGGACAAGCAAGACGTTCACCTAATGGTAAGTGATACGCATGTACAAAACAATGCGAAGCAAGTTAGGTTGGTATACACAGACTACACAGTGCTCGTCACCTGAAACGTTACTTGTTTAGTCTCGTTACTCCAGTAATTTCATTAGCGTTAGTGCAATACACTAAAAAACTTTCTCATAAATATTTTTTAACATTTGTAATAAACTAAATATTTTGTCTTATTTGAATAATAACTATTATTAATATAATAACAGGGAAGAGAATCTATTTATTTTATTTCAATAAATTCTTTTCATCCTTTGAGCTGGTTACAGTTTAATAATATTCCAATAAAGGTTTGGTTCATGTAGTCTACAACGAAATCCTTGACACGAAAATGTATCAAGAAGATTCTCTAGAAGACATAAATCTCGGCAACTAACGTTAGATAGCAAAAATATAAAGATTAAAAAGATGTATGTACACATAAAATACTACCGCAGTATATCACATGGTTTGGTTTAATCTGTAAGTCATGCTGCAGACAGAAAGGAAACATCAAACTAAATGCAAAAAAAAGTGCGCCGAAACAATAATATTTGTTTTAACGATTATTTTAAAAAGATAATATTTTGTAAGTTCCAAAATAAGATAGTAATAGGAAATTTCATAAAGATGTTTTAGATAGGAAAACGAATTTTCTTTCAGAGCCCTGGGGATAACGAACAGCGTAACAGGTTCGTGCCATACTTTGCCTAACACGGCGCCTCTAAACTATTACTGATACATATAAACTTTCAAGTTTCGCCCTCCACGGGGTATGTGAAATCCTAATTTCAATTCACAATTTCTTTACATATATATGTATACCAACCATGACGTTGATACAATCCAAATTAGTAAAATCAATAAAATACATATTAATAGTAAAGTAAATAGTAATAGTAAAGATTAAATGAATTGTGTACCTTTTATATTTCAAACAGCACAAGATCGTGTTTCATTTCAAGAGACTGATATCCAGCAGTGGACTTCCATCGATTGAAATGATTATGAAATGGCCAACATTTAACCCTGAAATTCAAAGGAAGTTAACTGTCAATAAGATCTAAGAAGCGAACGTTGTTATGGATAAGCTATTCATTTGTCATAAAGACGCCTTGCTCGTCTCGTCGAAAAAAACAGCACTAATCGATCAAAAATCAAGAAAAAGTAATGAGTATTTTATTCTCTATATAACTTAGTGGATATATCCTAGTGGGAAGGATAAATAAGCACCAGTAGTTTCTTCAGCATCAGGACTAGCTAAAGATAAGATTTATATTTTATTTTA
>DWLS01006518.1:0-11539 GCA_018246255.1 Pachliopta kotzebuea | reverse complement strand
TATATGATTCTTATGTAGTTTATTTGTATAACCATGTTTATATTTACTATATTATTAATTTTAATTGTTTTTTTTTTCTCTTCTCTTCACAATATCAAAGGTTGACTGGAAGAGAATGCCTTGTGGCATTATGTCCGCCTTTTTGTTTACCGTGTCTCTCATGTACATAATGTTTTTCCTTTTTATTGTTATTATACAAATAAAGTGTAAATAAATAAATAAATAAAATATACATGTGTTCAGTTTATAACTTTGCCTTTAGCCTCTTTTAAAAAAAATTAATTTATTCCTCACTGATTACATTGCCCACACAGATTTCCTCTTTCACTAAGGTCAGCTGGTAGAAAACTCAGAGAGTTAAGCTCGTCTGTACAATTTCAATGTGGGAGTGGAGGATGATTCTTAAACACACTTTTATAAATATATACTGCTCGTTTAGTTAATCTTTTTTCTTCTTCTTATTTCAAAGTTAGCGCTATGCGTTGTTACTAACCAGTCCTACATTTATATATCCTTATTTAAACGACAATGTCTGTCCGTCTGTCCGTCGACAATTTTCAATCTCGAGAACTACAAGGGGTAGGAGCTGGTGCTGAAATTTGTCATACAGACAGATCTCGCTTAGATCAGATCAGAGCCGTTGGAGTTTCCCGAGTTGTGGGTGCACAAAGATACAGAATTTTGTATGGACCACTTGTTATTATTATTTATTCGTAATGGTATATTAATGTACAAAGTGGAAAAATCATTGAATATTTAACTATCAATTCTAGTATAATTTAATTATGTTTTCTTTTACTACCACGTCTAATTTGAATGTCTGTTTGTTCACAGGTCAAAGCAGCGTATAGGAACGATGTTACCGCCGTAAGTTCAACTCAGATCCATACCCTCTGTATTTATTGCTGTGCAGCCTTTCTCAGAAACTACAGCTCCCACGTTCTTATACAAACATCGCAATTACTGTTAATTGAGTTATTATGTTCATTTACGAGCTAAAGCCCTAGTGGTTTTTGTTTATGTATATCGTCTACGCTTCCTATTTCTAACGGTAATTCTCTTGCGAAAATTATCCTTATTAAAAACTTTTGGTGTGTAATTTTAATTTTACGTTAGTGGAATTTCCTACTCGATCATAGTAACAAATTATAAGTCTCTAGGACGGTCCACGTAATTTATAATTTTTTTTTATTCAACAATACGAGCACGTCAACCTGATGGTAAGTGACATTCCTGCCCGTTACACCGTGGAGCTGGTTGAGATGGTACACACAGCAACACATTACGCTCGTCACCTTGAGACGTAAGATCAGCACTCTTCAAACCGGAATACAGTAATGTTTGCACCATTTGACAGTAGACATAGGAGCAGTGGTGGTACCTAGACAGTCTCCAGCAATGGAACCTTTACCGCCGCCTTCTTTTCATGCGGTTAACCCTTGCACTATGCTGTAACCGTAATCAGTAAATCATTATAGCCTTGTGGTTTAAACCCTGGCTTTCCAATCCATAGGTACTGAGTTCGAATCCGGTCTGCACCAATGAATTTTTCAATTAATAAGAATGCAGTTTACTAACTGTTATACCCAACAACTAATATCACATGTTTTAAGTCGTGTATCAAATCGCGTGGATATAATAATAAATACGATAGTTAAGTGATTTCTTCACCTTTTTGAATCGCAATGGCGTCCACTATAGATCCAATTTAGTTATAACTTACCAGAACATAAAAAACCATAAAAAGAGGGGTAAGAGGTGACGGAAATAACATCTTATTCAACTCAACTGTCAATCTCACCTGAACGCGTTGGTTGTACTAATTGAACAACTGACGACGGAGGCCCACTTGCTGACCTCTGTGGTGCCTTCTGCTAGACAACGGACGTAGCTACAGCGACCTTGAAGTCTAAAAATTTCGCTAAAAAGTCTGGTGCAGAAAGCAACGGAAAACCACTGCATAATTTTATTCCCTAGTCGTCAGTTTACCATTGAAAAGTCTAAGACAGGGTACAATATGGTCTTCACTAGTCGAAGATGCACGTTAAGAAGAAGAAGAAAATAAAAGTTCCACTTTAAATTAATCGTTTGCTTTGATGATTAATAAAAAAAATGATTCGTGTGTACCCTTTCATAATACCGTATCCCGGATGTGACGTTAGAAGTTCAAATGATTGGGATAACCTCGCTTCCGGAGGCGGACTACTGATAGCGGTATAACGTTAACTTAAATAGTTTAATAACCGTTTATTTGGGCGAAACGGATCTAAGTTACAAATATCACATTCATCATCAGCTTATAGACGTCCACTGCTGGACATCGACCTCCTACTATAGTGGGGTGATTTGGGTTGTCTCCCACGCCGACTATCCAAAGCCCTGTTTGTTAACTAGCAGGATGTACTTTGAGTAGATATCACATTAAAAAGATATTCTACTTGTTAAGATACAATAGGTTTCATATTTGTTTTAATTAATATAGAGCTATATAATTTGTAAAAAGAAAGAAATATACATTCGTTTAGTATATGTATGTACATATGTATATATTTGTATCGTGAATTGTGAAATTACTGAGGTAACGAAAACACAATGTTGTGTTGTGTAGTATTAGAGAAGTAACACGATCAACTTCGTCATATTTTTAAATAATATTTTAAAGCTCCCAACAACAGTTTCCTAACTAGTGCCTTAAGCTTTCCTATTCCTATTCCATCGCTACACGGAGTAAGGAGGAGGTCCCAAATAAATTAAAAACTCATCAGATTGTAAGTTTTTGTGTGAGCCGGGAAGTGGACGATTCATTTCACGGGCTGATAATGCGGTGTGACAATCAGCCGAATTTTTGGGGTCCCGTAGCTGGCTCGCTCTATAATGAGACTGAAGGGCTGTCCTGTTTTTAATGTACTTTGTACTGGCCTTGAATAATTGGTTACACCATAACCATCTCCATAAAATCAAAATGCTTCAGGCGAAGATTACATATGATCAGACACGTTATCACCATCATCAGCTTATACACATCCACTGCGGTAAATCAGCCTCTTCCAACAATAGAGTGATTTGAACCAGCTCCCACAACGCTGGCTCAATACGGGTTGGTGGGAAGTCAGAGTCTCGTTTGTTGATTAGCAGGATAGACCACGAGCAGGAGAGGTTTGCTTAAATCCAGTGAGTTGTGTGGAAAAATAATATGGACTCTACAATATTAATCTCCTGTAAGAGATTCTTCGTCAACTAATAGACGTCCACTGCTGGATATAGGCCTCCCCAATAGTGGGGATTTGGACTATCTCCCATCTCGATGGCCCAATACAGGTTGGTGGGAAGTCAGAGCCTCGTTTGTTGTTAAGCAGGATACACCATGAGCAGGAGAGGTTTGCTTAAATCCAGTGAGTTGTGTATGAAAATAATATGGATCTTATAATAATCATCTTCCGTAGAAAATTCTCCATCAGACAATAGACCTCCACTGCTGGATGTCCTCTCCAATAGTGGGGTATTTAGACCATTTCTCATCACGCTGGCCCAATACGGGTTGGTGAGTAGCTAATAAATTATTATCAGTAGTTTATATTTAAAAATTTCATTCTGTAATCGGTATAATTTTTTTTAAATATGCTGTATTACCACGACTTAAATATTTCCAACGTGTTGATCAATATGAAAACGATCATACCATATACGATCACCAGTTTCACCGTGCCCAAACTGGTAATACTTAATACGTACGTGGCCCAATTTAGCTCATTTATTTTTTCATTTCCAACTACCTCTGAGTATAATTTTTTTTTTTCACATTAATGTTAATAACGAAACGTTTTATGTTACATATGAAAAAATTATTAATTACATTTAAGTAAACATTAATTAATTAAGTTTGGCTGATTTTCGCCTCCAGTACAAGTTTGTTGACTTGCTTAATGAAATGGTCTGAATTATATACACTTATAAATTTTCGAAAAATTTGCAAAGTTGTACTTTAAAGTGATTAAAATTATTGGAAATGTCTTTAAATACTATTTATTGTATTTTTATCTTTCGATTCAATAACATGGCATTTATAAGTTGATTAAGTAATAAGGGATTTATACAAAACGAAATTAATTAAGTAATTTCGGGTTTGAGTCTATGGTCTCATACTTCTTAAGCAGTGACAATTGATATCATTTGAAGTCCATAGAAAATATTTATAGATATAAATCAAAATCCTCACGAAACCGCTTTGGGCCAGCATGATCAACAAATTAAGTCGTGATAGCCTAGTGGTTTGAGCACCGTCTTTTCACGCCAAGGGTACCAGGTTCAAATCCGGCCAGCACCAGTGACTTTTTCAATTTATGTGCAGTTAGTATAAATCAAATAATATCACGTGCATTCAGCCATATATGAAATCGCGTGGCTGTAAGGCTTAAAACAAATCAACAAACGGGGATCAGGCTCCTCACCAACGCGCATAGGGCAAGCGTGGTGGAAGACTCTTCAAATCCTCTCAATATTGTGAGATGCCTAGGTCCAGCTGTGACGATCCCGATCGGAGACAAAGGCGTCAAAGTCGTGGTGCCAACCGACGCCTCTCCCATCTAGCCCTGTAGTCTCGGGCTACCAAGATTAGGACTAAGGTATGCCCTGACTGTCTTAGAACGCGACGAAATGGGTTTTCGGGTTCGCCGGTGCTGAGGGTGGAGGCCCTCGCTGCCCATTAAATGTCTAATATTTTGTCGTAGCACACTGTGGGTGCTAGAGAGAGTAATAGCTCTCCCAGAAATGTTCTCAGCAGCAGTGCAGAGAGGCATCGGTGGATTCCGCAGGAGATCCCGGGGTCTTCTACAATGCACCAAGAATGACCACCGAGTGGGTTTTAGTGGGTATAAATCCCACAAAACCCTATTTCCCCAAGAAGCAGGGTATCTTTTGAAGATTTCCTCCTCGACAAAAAACATGAAAAGGTCCTGCTGTGGACGTGTATCAAATGATAATAATATTAAAAAATCCGGTTGTTCTAGTTTCAGCAGCAACTCAACCAATCCACCAATACTTAGTGTTTCTCGGTAGTACTATAAGAGTACTATAATATCAGCGATTAACTTTTAAGTTCAGATCGTTGTATGGAGATTTTGATACAAATATTGTTATTATATAAAAAATAACATTTCTTTTGGCTGCGGAATCCGCGTGCGCGCGCGCAGTCTGCGTGTGGCCATTGCTCATTTCGTCTGTCGTTACGTTGGAAGTGTCTCCACGCAGATTGCCGTGTTGCGTGTTAAATAATTACTTGTTACTGTGGACATTTTTTTCCGTTCACGTAACATGATATTACCTTTTCTATAATATGAACAGTTTTCTAAAACTCATTACAGCTTCCGGTAGACTGGTGCTAGATCTCTGTTGCTGGAGACTGTTTAGGTAGGTACCACCGCAGCTCCTATTTCTACCGCCAAATAGTAATGTGCAAACAAGGATGATGTATGCTAGCGAAATTACTGGGGTAACGAGACTTGACAGCTTACGTTAAAAGGCGAGCGCAAAGTGGTATTACTTACCATCAGGTGTATGCTTTGCCCATCACGTCGGCTCGTCGAATAAAAAATAATAGTTTATAATAAGCTTTTTACTAATATTAGGAGAATTTTTATAGTAATATGCCAATAAATAGATACTGTGAGGTTTTTTATTAGCCGAGACGATTTTGCTGATGGTAAGTGATACATTTGTCCTCTTAATGTGGCACGGCATCACATTGCGTCGGCGTCTTGGCACGTAAGATATTAAGTCACTACCGCTGTAATTTCAATAGTATACAGCACCCTTCAAACCGGAACCTAATTATGTTTGCACATATTGTCCAAACATTCCTATGTAGCTAATGAGTTCATCGTTATCAACATCCTGTGGCAGTCTAGGACATAGTCCTTTATCAAGGAACCTTACTAGTGAGTTAGTGAAATGAATCTCCTCTTCGTCTCGTCAATAGAACCAGTTTATTTTTTAAAATATGATGACGAGAGTTATGTTAAACCAGCGGGTGGAAGGATTTTTAAAAACTACATGCTTAGGACTGTCCCAAGGCAAAATGTTAACTTAATAAAAATTTAGGGAGAACTGATTTTATTTAGTAATACAAGCTTCTTATATACTAAGGTTGCACAATGGCTCCTTATGGCTAGTTTATAAACTATATGTGATTAATGGATCTGTTATCAGAGTATAACGGATTCCTATTTCAGTTTATCAGTAATTGTTTCCTTTGTTCATTGTTGGCATTTCTCTATGACAATATAACTCGAGGAGATAATTTCTTTTTCTCCGGGACACTCAGGATGCTCGCACCAGACCATCTGGGACAACCTTGTGATAGTTCCAGCACAGCGCCGTCTGTGCCGTGGTATTTCGGGCCCGCCGTCCGTCCTGATTACCTTAGCTTTGTGTCGTTAATTCTCGTTGCGTATTTTAGGTTCACATTAAATTACTTTATAGGCTATCAACGTGATAAATACTTCTAAGAAAGACGTAAAGTTGTTTAGAATTCCCCATCTCAATCAATGTTTATATTTGACTTTTGTGTTGGCGTAGTGATTGCGTATTGTGATGGAGAACTGATCTATTGCATGTTTGACTTCTGCACGAAATGAACCATCGTTTCTATATGTGGCACTTATCTATTTGTAAATTCCTCGTGTCTCTAAACCTTCATATTGGAGGGTTTTGAAAACTACAACCTGGAAACTAGTACGGTTTATCTAGGCTCGTACAGTCGACGGAGGTTAGGGCGGGGGTTTTCATCACCCTCTAAACGTCTCCGAGGAGGACGATGGCTGGACATGGTCTCCAGCCGTCGTGTTAGTATATACGCAGGTGTTGGAGACTGCATGAATCAGTCCCCGGGATGGATTATGGCAGCATAGTGTTAGAGAGGCCGCGGTTGTGTTCCGTACGGAGATCTCGTGACCTCTCCAAACTTTGAGAATGACCACCGAGGGGGATTTCAGTGGGTAAAAATCTCCACATAACCTTGACTTCCTCCCAAAAGGCAAAGTACCCTTTTGAAGATTTCCCCTTAAAAAAAAAACTATACCATCGTGGTAATATTTATAGGCTATTACATTCAGGTTGGTTCACAATTAGGTAACGCTTTAGCTTCCCTCGTGTTTAATGTCCTAGATTTTTAGAAATAGTCGGTTTCTTTTAAATGCGTTCCTCTTTCTGGTTTGGGTAAAGACCTTATTTTTGCATATTTTGTTTCTCCCTTTTCTCTTTTTGTTTCCCTACTATCATGCTTTCAAACTTTTCGTAATTTTCCATATCTTTTTTTGGATATTCTTATATCTTCTTTGATGCAGCACTTCTCATACCAAACTCGTCGCTTCTTTACCTTATAGTAATTTAAATATACTAAGACAAGTATGCGACCACTTCGTGTTTGTAGTGCTGTCCAGGTGATTTGATAATGGATAATGAAGGTCTTCAAATCCAACGAATCCCAAACACTATTTTATTTATCTTGTATACCAAGCAAGAGTCACCTTACTCCCTTTTTTAGCCTTAGACTAGAGGGCTATTATGGGCATGTAACTACATAACGATATAATGACTAGTTATTGTTTAATGTCTGTATTACCACAAAAGTTAAATTACCATTAGATTATTAAAGATACCACGATGTGATTGGTAGTAAAACGTTTCGTGTTTTGTTTGATGAAATAAACAATAATTTGAGGGAAAAATTAATGGTTTTAGTTTACCACAATAAGGGTTGTTTTTCTAAACCACCGAATATTGATTTTTTAATCAAGCCTTCGCATGAACAGACTGGTATGAATCACGCACGAAGGTTTTTCACTAACCCCGAAATCCCCAGGACGATCGTTTGGGCGGGTGACGTCATCCAATCCGGAGAAGTTGCTGTCCTGCAAAAATAAAAACCTTACTTCCCATGCTACGTACTGTGAGTCAGTGGAATATTAAATCTACTTCCGCTAAGTGATCTTAATTATATGTGCCTGCTAATCGAATTACATGGAATTGAGTCAGAACAAATATAATGCACATATGCTTTGCATACTTTGGAATGATTAGTCACAGCATCAGATACTGTCATGCGACTAATTATTCATTAAACAAAGTTCCCTGTAAATGTACCTTCTTAAATGTTATCCATATTTGATATCCTTATAGTAAATTTGATCTTTTTCCTATCTTTCTGTAGGTGTTCGTCTATCAAGTAAAATATCATGCAGAACTGTAAAAAAATTTATGTACCAAAATTATTGTCTGTTTAAGAGACAAAAAGTAAGTATTTTTTAAGGGTTTTAACTTATATTGGTTCTGCCAACGCCATAGTAGCCTAAATTACTTTAGTCACAATTAATAGCTAGATTGTTAATACATATTTTTGTATAATGGTTATTGCTACCATTGATGCTGGTGCGGAGAGGACACACTATATTGTGCCCACGAGCTCAGGATTTGCTTTAAATCTCACCAGCAATATGTTTCTCAAACGTTTCGTTCGTATGTACACCGTTAATACAGAAAAATTATTACAAGTCTCATTGATTAACGAAAAAAAACGCTTCTTCAAACTGTATAGATTGTGGGACAGTAATGTGTACCAAAAGTTAGTGAAGTGTGTTCGAATAGTATATGAAAGAATGCAATTTTTTTATACGATTTCCGCTTACGTCTATGAACATCGGAATTTTTAATTGATCAAGCCCGATCACTGTACAAAATCGTTAGTAAAAGTCTAAGAGACTGTGATCGTACTAAATAAGCACTGTTGATATGGCATGGTCACTGACAAATCTAATTAAAAAAATCGTAAAAAAGACTTTCCTGTATGTCCTGTATATTATCGTACAACTATTTTAAAAATAAGTCATTGTATTCAATCTTAACTTCCTTTGCTAAAGCATCTCATAAGTGGATTCATCCAGCTCTATGCAGCAGGAAGATATTAATATATCAGTACAGCAAAATGACACTTAAGGAGAGGTTAGTGCAATAAGGGTTAGATTTACTAGCGATAGGTATCTCCTAGGTACCGCAGCTCCTATTACAGTCGACAAACAATACTGTGTTCCGATTCGAAGAGTTTTAAATTACTGGGGTATTAAGACATGAGACGACGATCGCAATGTGGTGATGTGTATACCATTTTAAACGGATTGTTTTCTTATAGGCAAGGGTTTCACTTACTATCAGGTGAATCGTCTCGTCTTGCGGGGACAAGTAGAATAAAATATTAAAAATTGCTACCAAACTGGCATGCGGTTGAACTGAATCGTTTCAAACAATCTAAAGTAGACGAGTGCTCCGTGAGGTGAGGAGTTTGTTAACCGAACAACACTCGGCGGGTGAACGCCGCGCCTGTAAAACTGTCGAGTTTAACCCTAATGGCGTTAACGACGTCTGCCTTCTGCAATGGTACGGGGTTCAAACCTACAAGCAGACCCTTGTAAACCCGTTCACATCTACTGCTCAAAATTGGAAAGGATTTGATATTCGCATCATCGCTCGCAAACACCTCATGTCTAAAGGTGACGAGCGCAGTGTTGTGTTAACCATGTTAACCTGAGCAACGTTGTTATGGTAAAGCATATCATTTACCATCAGGTGAACGCCTTTCTCTTCCCGTTGCTTCATCAAATATATCGAGTAATGTATTATTCGCATATCTTCTTCAATATATATTAATAGGCCAAGTTCTAATTTCCCACACTTCATATATATTGTTGTAGCCACTATAATATTGCATAATTATACGTTTAACCTAATAAGCCTTACGAATGTTTTGATTTTACTGTTGATAGGTCTCTGATATTAGATACTATTTAAGTAACTAACAAACGGTAATTTACAAACTTTACTGTGCTACTGTTTGAAGGGTGCTGTATGCTAATGATTACTTTGGTAACGAGACTTAATACCTTCCCTCTGAAGACGACGAGCGCAATGTGGTGCTGTGTGTACCATCTTAACCAGTGTCGTGTTGTTATTGGTGAGCGTATCACTTACCATCAGGTGAACGCCTTACTCGTACCACGCTTTGACCATTAAAAGAAAATACTTGGCTCCTCGTTTCTAATAAGAACAGCCAAGTGGAAAAACTTCCCGGCGTCAGTGTTCCCGTCCAAATACGATGTGAGCGTCTTCAAAAAAAGAGAGAATAGGCATTTGCTAGGTTAATGCGCTTTACTATCATAGACCACATCTTCACTTAACACTAGGTGTGTTCGTGGTCAAGCATTGACCTTAAATAATTAAAAAAATATATATAATTTCAAGCAGATAGCACTGACTTTATACTGTGTCTAAATATTGTTGATTCTACCAAAATAATGAGAGCGTAGATCAATTGAAGTTATTTTGAAATTGTTACGGCCGACGCTCGCAAAGGGGCTGCGGGTTCCGCGTAATCTTAATCTCGTAGCGGTTTAATTGATAAAGTCAAGTGAATGACACTTATGAGTGGTGGCGATGGTGTCACCACCAGACAAGGTCGGCGGTGTGCCATCTGCGCGACCGGACGAACCGGACGCCGCTGCCGCTATTGCGCCTGGTTTACATGCTTATTGTTTCTTATTAAACCTATTACTTAAGGAAAAACTTTTTTGTTATATATAACAAAGTTCAAAATATTCATTCTGTGGTAAAGAATAAGTCTTCTTTAGGTAGAATGTAATTGAGCATCCAAATTGCTTTCAATGTAATTGCCTCTAATTTTACTACCTTTAACTCTATTCAAAGAAAAACTTAACAAAAATGTTAAAAGTTTAGTTACACGTTACCTGTTTAACAACTTAAGTAGTTATCATAGCAATTATTTTATTCCTTTACTCATATTTTATAATTGAATGGTGTACTCATGAATGGATGTTAACATTATATTGCAGTATGAGAACCGGAATCCTCTGGATGCACAACATAAGACCGATCTAAATAGATATCTTTAAGTGAAGTCTCATGTTCAGTTGTGAGCGTTTATCGGCTGATGATAATAATGATGATGAGAATAAATTTGAAAGAGAATAATAATTTGCTGATAAATTAAAATTTTGCGTACAAGAGCGCTGCGGTTTTGACATCAGAAAAATCTTTAAAACATATGCGTTACATTTTAATTCATATATAATTTTTCCTGTCTTCAGACGATAATTGTGCTCTGCTTTGGAGGTAACGTAGTCATGATGATGTACTCGTGTTGTTTTATATTTGCGTTATAGCACCGTCGAAATTGCTGTCAAAATTCCTCTTATCTTGTTTTTATTCTAGTTTCTATTATAATTGTTATGTGTATTTGTTAATTTTATTTATTTATTCTTCGTAAGTTAACTGTAAACGTGTGGTATTGTATTATGTGCATGAATGCTGTGCACATCTACAAAGCTGGTACAAACCGAATAATATCTTTTAGCTGTTAATAAATTTAGTTTTGTATTATCGCTATTAAGATTTAGCTCGAGTTAGCTTGAGCCATCGGGTGGAAGGGTTTTTAAAAACTACATGCTTGTGACTACTGCCCCAAGCTATGATGTTA
>DWLS01006517.1:0-11539 GCA_018246255.1 Pachliopta kotzebuea | reverse complement strand
AACAGAGTTTGGGAACCTTTTTACCATTAGAGGACACATTTAAATTAGGCAGCAATAAAAGAAGCATAAGCTGATTGACCTAAAAAAAATTAACATTGAGTGTCCAAATCTGAAACGGATGGTCTGTGGGCCAGAGCCCCATGCGCGTTAGACTCCGTTTCAGACTAGTATTCTGACGTCATGTTATAATATGACTGTCTTTAGAGGGTTTTTTCAAGCAACTGTCACGGCGTTGATGTACAATAGTTGTTTGAAACGAACTCTACCCTTTCGTACTTGATGGCAAAGGGTCGCACAAGAACCTCGTGGAGGCCGCAGATTCCCTCACCTATGGTATATAATAAACTATTTATAATACCCACATCTCGCAACCGCTACCGCCACCAGCACATTCTGCATGCAAACCACGAGCGTATAAAAAAACCACACGCGAACCACGCGGCGGGGACTTCGCGAAAAGACTTGAGTATTCCACATAGGAATAATGTTATTACAAAGACATACATACACATATATATTTATATATGTATTGGGTTTATGAGGTACCATACAACAACCCACGATATCCGATTCACCCTCCCCTACTCGCAATCCAACCTGCTAGGTAACGACCCAAATCCCCTACTATTGAAGAAGGATTATGTCTTGTAGTGAACATCTATCGGCTGCTGAAGATGTGTATTAGAGGTTTTCGGTTCTGGAGTAGTGGGACCTCACGACAACATGCAGAAGATATAATTCGTATAATGTTTTAAGCTAAGTTGTAGGGCAAGTTGGTGGGGTGTGCCGCGTGCACAACTTAACGTTCAAGTTGCAACACCCGCAGCAATAATGCGCACCTTTACACACAAACCAGTGCGCACTTTATGAAAATTCATGAAGAGAGCTTAAAGTAATACATTAAGCACAAACGCACAGACATGCGATTGTGGCTTTTAAGATGTGCACGTTGGGATCATTTTCCTGGTGACCTACTGATCCTTAATGTTCGAGGATATCTAAATGCGGCTTGCCCATTGTCTGGTCTCCACGCTTCCGACGATGATTATTTAAATGACGAATTTAATGACCCTTCTTATTTGGGTCATGCGCGCGCTAATATTCCTTTAAGGTCAGCACAGCCTCCTGACGGAGAATCCTTGCCGCAGATCTTGATTTACATTCTCACAACACAGCTTAGTAAACACAATAGTTTTCACTTTAACGGCGCAATGTTCTTCTTCTATCATCAAGCTGTTAGCAAATGTTACTATGTTTCCGATATTAACGTCACTGTAACTAGTAATTAGTGAGGATATCAAAACCTCAAAGCTTGTGACTTCAAATAACAATTAGACTTTACTGGTTGTAGGCTCTGTTGCAAGAGACTGTCTAGTAAGCTATCACCGCAGCTCCTAATACAGCCTACTAATAGTACTGTGTTTAAGTTTGAAAGGTGTTGTAGCTAGTACATTACTGGAGCAACGAGACTTTAGACTTTGATGTTGTATATACCATCTTAATCAGCGTTATGTTATGAGCAAGCGTATCATTTACCATCAGGAAAACGTCTTCCTCGTCTCATAGATAAAAAATTTAGTACAGTATAAACATTATTACTGTCATCACGTAGTTATTAACTAGTAAACATAGACTATTCGGTGAACTTCTCGCAGAGCTTTCTAGTATAGTTTTTATATGTAAACAAATAGCTAGATGTTTTGAGGCAGCTGAAGCTGCAATTGTAAAGGCATCTGAATTACTAGCTAACTTGTATATATGAGAACAAATTAGAAGAGGCTGCGACGTGGTAATGGTGGTGGTGGTGGATGTAATGTAAGGTGAGCTGATAAAGCGCCACAAGCAGTGGGACGCGCAGTCAGCTGAGCAAGCAGTGGCATGTACAGTTTACAGTAACATGCATTGTAAGGGCTGCCTATTTCTCGCAAAATTTCATACTTCTTATGTTATTACAAGACCTTGCATTAGATTTTTTTTATACCACTAAGGCTAACAAGCGTACGGCCTGCATGAGTACCAGAAGCACCACTGACGCGTTGACTCCATCCTGTAGCTCCTTGGGAAATCCTCGCCAGTGAGTTCATTCTTAACTTGATGGTTCTTGGGAGAAAATTTCTCTGGTACCGGACAGAGTTACATAGAAATCAAAGATCGCAGGTTCAATTCAGTTTTTTCAACAATTGCCGTGAACGGTCTCCTGTCATGTTAAAAATAATGAAGAATGTATAGTTTTGTAGTATCGATGTGAACATACACAGGAGAGGTAAGCTAAGAGTTTTACTTACAAAAATAACATATAATTTCATTTATTTTCTATTTCCTCTTCACGAATATTAGAGGAAGTTGATCTATTAAGCACAGATCATAACTGCGATATGGTAACATTGTTGTTATACTAAGACTAACTTAATCACCTCTAACAGTACACCAACAAATATTAGATTATTGATCCTTTCATATTATATTTTACTACTATATTAGATTTGGGTGTAAACTATGACCTGAATAATTCTAACACTTTGTTGCGAACTAAATACCCTTCACGTGCAACCCTGGCGCCCCCGCGGCCCTGCGGAAATGTGATCCGATGCATCCCACGCCGCAGCACCACCACTTTGCTCCTTCCCCTCCTTCCCCCTCCAGCTCGTGTTACATTGAACACCAAGGTAACAGATAACATCACTTGACATCCTCCCACCGAGCTTCCATTAAACTTAAGGTACCCTGCGGCGGGCGCATCGCGAACTCTGTCGCAATCAATGTTGTTACATTAAGAACTTAGCACCAAACACCACTCACCACGAACAGTTACGGTTAGTAAACAAGCTAATATTACAAGTTAAAAATAATTTATACTTACCTGGTAATAAGTGGTTACATTGCTATTATAATAATATGAAGACTAATAAGAATCTGTTTACTCATTTTAACAAGCGTAGCGTTATGGGCAAGCGTATCACTTACCATCAGGTGAACAAGTTTATCTCGTCGACTCGGCGAATAAAAAAATGTAGACTTGCATGATACATTGAATCATTTGCTGTGTCAGAGAGTAGGAGTGGGACTAAAGTGGCAGTTTGCGCTAGGGAGCTGACAGCAACTGGTTGTGTGTGGAAGATTAAGATGAGCGGCAGTTCTCGAGAGATGGACTATCCAACAGTGGACAGACACAGTCTGTCGACACGGTAATAATGATGATCGACAGTGTAGTGTATTTCATTGTGAACGATAACAGTTGTGATTCAGAAACACCTCAGTTATTGTGCGACTCTAGCAAATTCCTGAAAGGTTAAACGATAAAGAGACGATGTGGAAGCAGACGGTGCTGCTCCCTAACTCATGCACAGTGTGGAGGTAAACAAACTGACCGGCTCCACTCCATGTGAACAAGTTAAGACCACAGAGTCCGCCGGCGGTCGGCTTACTCATTGTTTCCACAATTTACGAGGCGCGGCCGCGTCCAGGACTCACGCGTTTATTACCACATATGTCTTTACCTTATGATAATAATGACCGAAAAACCATTTTTTTTTTAAAACACAAGTCAAACGGAATTATAATCATCATCATCACTAGCCTACGACAATCTATAACTGGACATAAGCATATACCAAAGAAAAGTTTAAACCTCTCTATACGCATGAAGTTGCTACCAGTTCACTCAGATCCTCGCTCCGTGGTCTAAGGTTTATTACATTAAAACAGCTAAGTTTATACTTGGTAGTTGCAAATAAATGTTAATAATGAAGATTAATTAGAGCTATAATCTAAGATAAAGAAGATATAGGTGAAGATAATCATTTCCTGCAATTTAATATACAAAAAGATCCTTTGGCTTGAAACATCCCATTAATTTTCAAATAAAACGTGGGGCAATCACGTGAACCTGTATCCGAATTTAATAGAGTTTAACTGCTTCTAAATGTTATTACAGCTACATTTAAACCAACTTAGATATAAACATATACACTAACGATGTATTTATTGATTCGCTTTCAGTTCCACCGTGAACGTGGTCGCTGCGGTGTATTTGTTTGTTCTCTTGTTAGCTGCAGGAGTCGGTGTGTATTTTCGTGTATACACGTCATTCCGCTCGCAAGTTGCTTAAAATTCTTCCACAATATCAAATATCACATCGATCTAACTTCATAAATAAAGTTTGATGACGATACTTCCTTTTTCGTAATAGCGGTGCAGTAAAACGTCAGGAAACGACCAAGATTTTCATCTACTGATAAATAACTATACTTGGTATTAGGAGACCGCTTCCAAAATCGAAGACAGACGTTAGTATAAACGAGCAATGAAACAAAAAATCCAAAACAGCTGATGCTCGGGTCAATGACCGCACGGTGTCTGTGTCCCTATGGAATAAGGTTCAAATTGAAACCAAATACATCTTGAGGTAAATTTGTGCGATCTATCTGCCGGCTTTGTTTTTCATTGATGGTTTTTTTTTTAATCTAATAAATATTTAATGAAACTATCGTTTAATTATGATTGAGCATATATAATGCTGATTAATCCCTTTAAAAATATAATTTTGACCCCACGTCAAAGGTATCATTATTACTATCATCTCTCTTCATTTTCGGAAGCGGTCTAATACACAGTATATTTTCCAACAGAACGATTCTTATATTTTTTGTACAGACAAATTATTAAATAGCTCAAATGATAGTAAATGGTCACCGTCGCCCACGGACACCTGGGAAGTAGCAGCTGCGTTGCCAACCTTTGAGTCACACAGTCGAATATTAGCCATAGCTGCATTATGATAAAGCATTAGAAATAATCACTGTAATAGCACCGATACTATTTTGTTGCATTTCCAATGAAGTCATAGATGGTAAATTATAATCCATTACTAGTAAACTTGTATGGTATTTAAACAAGATCTCATCCAAACCAAAATTTGTAAGCAAAATATAAAGAAAAGCACTTTGTTGTAATGATTACATGATTCTTGTTATTGTAGCTGATACCTTACTGTTCTTCTGTTTGTTAGCCCCTCCTTTTCGTTGTGTAAGTTTAATATGAAAATTTAAGAATAAAAAATCTCGGCATGTTCTTAATGCGTTGACTTGTTCGCGAGCTGGAGTAAGTATGGAGATGATGCGACTCCAACTTCTGCTGGCTCGTGCATCGCCCGCAGGTTACAGACCGCGCCGACTCTATACAAGGAACAGGTCAATGTTTCACCAGTGAGTAATAACTTCCCACGCCCAACGGTGGAATGGAGTGCATTATTTATTTGTATAATACGTTGCTTGCTCACGCGCACGCCGCTGTATTGTTTGAGCAAATGTTTTCGCGCGGTCACCAGCGGCTTTGTTTTGTGATGAACTGGTATTGTGTGAGCTGCGTACCGACGACCTGTGACTCTTCAACGCCTGCACTCCGATAATTTCATTTAAGAGAAAGGGAATGTTCTGGAAACACAGGTTCTGGATGGCCAAAGAAGACCGCGGCTGGTAAAGACAGAAAGGTACCGCAACAATATAAAGATTGGGATACGCATGCATCGGAAGTAATTTTTGGGTCCTTAGCAATATAGCTTACAATAAGCCGATCTCTAAGTTAGGTTTTACATTAGCTGCACTTAAACAAAGTAATGAAGCTATACATGAGCTGTGTACTGTGTTGTATGTCGTACTATTTGTAAGATTTGTGTCAAACATAGACAGATAGCGTTGTGCTGCAAATCAAACAACTATTAAGAGCAGACGACGGTGCTTCCGCTCCACCAGCTCGCGTCTTCCTCCTCTACCCCTCAAAGCCCGGGTGCATTGACACCGCAGCGTAAACTTGAAAACGATGTAAAGACTTCAGAAATATATGACCATTGCCCATCGTAAAAATATCTGAGATAGACACCATCAGTTCTACTTAGCAGAGGAAACAAGCGCGCTGCGGTGACTCCCATTGAGACAGTATCTATGAAAAACATTGAAATGAAAATAATAAAATATTCACAAGATATACTAATCATAAGCTATTACAATTCTTGATCGAATAATCATTAATAATACTAAGGAACACTTACAGTTAAGTAATATTTTAAGTACAAAAACGCTTCAATAAGCTTGCAAGAAACTACAATGACAAAGCTTTGTAATAGGATATACAGGCATTAACTTTAAAATACTCTCTTTTTTGGAACAAAAACATCTGCTTCTGCACTGGAATCGAACCTTGGGTCTTTGGTACATTTTCCAATTGACTGTTACGTCTACTGTTAACTAAAGGGTCCTTAACAATGTAATAAAGTGTAATCCCTTAGAGCTTCCCGCGTCCCCGTACCGCACCGGTGCCGGTGACCTGCATTAAGTTGGTTTTGGATATTGCCTCTATGTAAAGTGGCAATAATGATAACAGCAATATAGAATAGCAGAAAATATACATTTTTTTATTTATTTATTACAATAGAGACATAGATTTAATTTTCCGATAGCTCCACACTAAATAAGCTTGTACTGTGGGCGCCTACAGCGCTTAACTTATAACACACATCCAATTACAGTTTTAAATATATATTATATATTACTTAACATACATAATTATATACACAGTATACATATAATTTAAAATCAAAAATGATTTATACAAAATTTTACATTTTGCGGTGAGCTTATTCATGAAACATTACTGAAGACTATATTTGTACGTATCATATGAAAACGTTATATAGAATATGAAAATTCAATTAGAGATACTTATATTTTTAAAAAAATAAGTGAATTTTCAATATATGTGGAATGTGTGTTTCTTAATACAACATTAGAATTAACCTGAACTTAATAACTTAACACATTCACTGCCGACCACTCGGATCCGAGCGAGCGGCTCGTTCATCTTCTAGCAGTCAGTAAGCCACAGTGTTTAAAGCGATTGTACGTTGTTTTACGCAGTCGCTATGACATTATAGTTAACTTACTTATTAAAATAATAGTAATAACCATGTACATTCATCTATATTTTTAAATATTCCTATAAACCTAATCAAAATTTGCCTTAAAAAAATTGGTTCCCAAGTATCGCTTTCCAATATTTTGAAGGCAGTGAATGTGTTAACTAGAATTCAATTCTTTGAACTTAGAACTTGAGTACACCAGCACCGGGCATTAAGTTTTATTAATACTTAAGTCAATAAGGGAACGGCAGAGTTCGATAGCACGGGGTCGGGTCAGGTCGCACGGCTCCTGCGTACGTTTCCAGGAATACGTATAAACTTTATCGCTTACTATTAACTGGAAACTATACTCGTATTTTCATGTCGGACAATAAATACCAACGAGCAATAGCCGGCTATCGATTACTCTGCATTACCCTACCTAGTAAGGCTAGAAAGAATTTAAACACTAAATATATAAAACAACAAGCTAATTAAAATCTATTTTTTCATTCAGCGGGATCACGAGTTGATCAAGGCATTCACTTAATAGTAAGTGATACTCTCTCCTATACGTGGTGCTAGTTAAAATTGTATACACAGCACCACATTACATTCGCTTTGAGACGTAACGTATTAAGTCTCGTTACTCCAGCAATTCCACTAGCATACAGCACCCTTTAATAAACGTAGTAATGCTAGCACTTTACTACTTAGCAGTAAAAATCAGAGCTGCCTAGACGGTCTATACCAACAGAGATCTAACAGCAATAAATTCGTACCTATGTATCGAGCAAATAGTAATGCAGTTCACTTTGCGTATACTTTGAAGTTAATTGTACGTTATATTTCAAGTTGATCTTTAAAGCTAGTACGAAAATAACATATGTTCTTTATTCTTATTTATAAACAATTGTTCATACGTTTCATGCATTAAACAGTTTGTTCGCATCTGTGACTAACTGGTATGTGTCCAGGAAGTGCGACATTGTAGAGGCATGCTAATTGAGTGTTGAAATCAGTTCTAAATCTGTAAATAGCTTTCTAACTGACGTTAACCAGAGCTTAATGCAGCGTGAGCTATGACGTAATGACTAACAACATTATATCGTTTGTTAAACAAAGAGAATATCCACACTGCAAGAAGGAAATACAGTTGAATGCAAAAGCAAGCCTTAATAGCTGCAAGGTTTTTTAAAAAAGCAGAGATGATGTGATGAATTATTGATTATTACATCCAACATATCGTTTTCTTTAAAGACTTTGACTATTAGTCATTAATTTGTAACATTGAGTTAAATTCAAGAGCCATTTATAAGTTATAATCGATAAATAGTACATATTTGAAAAAGACTACAAACAATTCACCCAAGATAAATAGATACAAACAATATAGAAACATAAAAATAATCTTAATAAAAATATAACATTTGATAACGAAACTAAAAATCACGACAAATTAAAGAAAGGAAAGGAATGAAAAGAAAGGAAGAAAAACGATTAAACGAAGAAAACAGTTCAGACCAATAATTCCGCAGAGGTCTTTGGGAAACCAAAGAATGACGAATTGAACCTAATTCTTATAGAATTAATACTCTTACCAAATATGTTTTGTAATGTAACAACATCGCTAGTATATCCAAATAAGCAAATCCGGGAGATGTGTTGGTTGGTTATTGGTAAAGTAATGATTTCCGAGATAAAATTCTCAAACATTTAATACACAGTGATGATGTTTTACTAAAACTCTGTGGTAATGAATGATACCATCAACTCGTCCGTAAGGATCACAGTGGGAAATGTACGAAAATAAAAAGGAAAATAATGCGGAGGGAACTCATTCCCTTTTGTTAGTTTGTTTCCAATCTGCCCGCGCGGCATCCACCCGCCGGGAGACAATCGCGCCAGTTCGAACAGCGTGCATCCTCTCCCCCCGCTGCACCCCCGCTGCCCTGCTCCCCTGCCCCACTTTCCGAGCTGGGGGGAGGGAACAGAAGTGCAACGATTACAAAACATTTTAAACAAACGCAAGCCCGGCTCATTTTGAAAACATCACCGGGATTGTTGTCATTTCAACGTAATACATTATGAATTTTAGGCACCGCCTGTGTGTCGGACAGGTTGTTATCGTACTTTATATATATAAATAATTAATATTACAACTTTCACAAGTATGATGTACAGATACATTTACAAACGTATATGTGTTATATATATGCTGAGAAATATTACAGCGGGAGGAGTGGGACGTGCGACTGTTGGTATCTGATACTCGCGCCCATCGCAATATAGTATCGTACTGCGTTACTCGATTAATCGAAATGACATGTGCCAGGACAGGCCGACCCTCGCGAAGTCAGCTCCTGCTCCAGCTGGCTCCCGGGGTGCTGACACGTTTAGGATGCGCCTGCTGGCAGCCGGCGACAGATTTAACGTGTGACGTGGCCGTGCGTCGTGTGCTCACACCTCGCATCGGCTGGCACACAAAAAAACATTTATTTAGTAAAAGGCTAATAACCAGTGTTTTCCAAACATCATCGTCTCATGTACCATTTTTGAGTATTTTTTCTGTCCTCACCTGACCATATGATTTTTATCCAATACCGCTTAAAAATTAGAAAATACAAAAAAAATATTAGCAATTTTTTATTAAAAAATCAGATTGCTCCTAAACGACCGAAATTGCCTTCTTATGGCCTACACCCACCTTGTGAAGCACTGCTATAAACAGTAACATAGAAGTAAGAGGAAATTGGAAAAGAATATGAAAAGAAAAGTAGAAAAAAAGAAAAGAAAGGAATCAAAAATCCCTGCCCCACTATAGGCAGGAATGCAGAATGCAGGCATATAAAAAATAGTAACAGAAGAATTGAACAGTAAAGAGAAATAGAAATTAGATAGATAGACAGACCGTTCCACAAAACACATACATATACAGGAACAAATAAAAGATTAAATATACAAATACAAACATATTCAGAGATTTTAAGGCTAAGTACGAGTAACATTTAAATACAAAACAGTTTCTGTGTTATTGAAGAAATAGAATATTACGTAGAAGTAATCATTGCTAAGTTAATTACTAATATTGTCTTATTGGTGGTCTTATTCCTACTGCCAAACAGTAATGTAACATTACTGTTTTTACTGAAGGATGCTATATACTAGTGATATCCTCATTCTCACTTAATGTAAATGTAAAGAATAATACTGTGGCGGAATTCAATACGGCTGATGCTGGTATATAAATTTAAGAGCATTCAAATTTTGTGCACAACTTGCTAGTGAGATTGTGACGGCAGCTTTGGAGCTGATAGATCGTGCGGCGCCGACTCCCGCCTGTCCATATGTCACAGGTTTTCAGTCGGAGGGGTAAGTTGAGGGGAGTGGGGAGGAGTGCAATGTCCTGGAACCACCGCCGTTGTGTTAGACAACTAAGTTATAGCGGGATTTAAGAACTCAGCCTGACTTCTGGGTCCTATGTTTGCAATTTACATTTTCAATGGATTTCAAAACTTCAGCCTCCGGTTTATATATTTTTAATGATAACAAAATAATTATGCATATTAATTTTTTAAATACTTCTTTCGGTGTTGACATATACAAAAAATCCTCCGACCATTGAAATGGGTGTTTAATTACAAAGTAAATTATGCTTTTGTTAATTTCCTGTTGAAGTTTTGCAGTTTTCATTTAGCCTCGTGGCTGCATTTTCTGAAAAAGGATTAATATTAAAATATTTATTTTCAGGACTACCATAGAAATAGTGTCAAAAGAAATAAATCATTAAAGATTGGAGAAGCGGCGGTCCTTTTAGACTCCGCTTCGTATTGAAGCGGTCCCCTGCCACTTGCCGCATTATGCGCGCAGTTCATTTTCACAAATATTTAGGTGTCGCCGTCACCTGCCGTCGCTGCCGTCACCGGGGAGTGAGTGTGCGCCGCCGCTTCCGTCTCATTAAAACTATCCAGTTTCATTGTGAATGGAGTCCTCTTTAATTCTGACCGGAGAGAGCGGCGCTGTCGTACGGCGCTGTGCCTATCGCAGCCGGAAATTTGATCATCATTACGGGTTACGAACTACATGTCATCCTCCGAAATGTAATTAAACATCATTTCATCAGCCTATTACTACATATCTCTGACGATTAATTACAAAACATATCAATAGTTTGCAAAACAAATTATAAACATTATGTATTATGAACTAGACGCTTTCATATACTATTCAATATATCATCATCACCTTTGCCTCCGGTGCTGTTGCTGAAGTGATATCAAGACATTTTTATATATGTATATACATTGATTTACTTATAAAAAAAATATAAGCGTAATTTCATTTAATTTCTTGTCAAAATTCCGTAAAACAGTGGTCTAACCAAACTCATAAAATGTATACATGCAATAGATTACACTGTAAGTTAAACTTTAACAAGTTACAACATTACTTTATATAAGTATACTTACATCAATCTGATACTAAACTGGGACATACAATAATTATTAACAAAACTATGTTAACATAACACACTGCGGTCTGCAAGTGAATAATCGTGATTAACATTATCATCACATCATCTGATTGCTAGATAACATATACCACGGTAACAAACGCTTTGATAGTGTACTTAATCAAAGTAGCACT
>DWLS01006516.1:0-11540 GCA_018246255.1 Pachliopta kotzebuea | reverse complement strand
CCACAGAACATCACGGGGCACCCTATCGTATGCCTTTTCCAGGTCAACGAATACCATATGCAGGTTTCTGTGCGCTCTCCTGTATTTTTCACATAGTTTTTTTCATATGATTACAGAAAGAAAATATTTCATATAGAAATAATTTTAAATTGAACTTACAGGACCAGTTTTACTGATCTGGTAAATCTAGTGTTAAACTTTAAGATACACTGATAAGTTAGAGGTATTAAAACTTAGACTTTACCACAACCTTCAGCTTAGCACAATAGTTCTTTCAGTCACTCCAAACGGTCCGGTCTGAAAACCTGAAATCTCGACGCAAAAACCCCAAAAATCCCACAAAATAAATATAAACAATCTTTATTTATTACATTGGCACAATGCAAACATCCATACATTTTTTATTTTATTTATATTTAATATAATATACATCATATTAAATAACGTACAAAAAAATCGTTTATCAGGTGGTAATACTAACCTATATAACAAACTTACAGTTAACGTATATATATTTACAAATAGTTTAAAATGGTCATGGGGTGTAAAAATATATTTTAACTACACGTAAATGTTTATTAAAACTATTTACAACGAACAGGTCGATTATTTTTATTAATATTTTCAAAACGACAATTAAGAGAACCGCACACAAAATCAATACAATGAATTCAATAGAAATTTCTTCAAGGTTATTTTTTCTTTTTAATTATGACATTTGGAATTACATCAAAAGTAACATGAACGTGCGGCCACAGATAATAAAAACTTTAAATGCATTGTACGACACAATGCCATAGTTGTGTAGGTAATAAAAAATAATTAAATTAAAATATTCTTATTTTTTTTGAGCCAATTTATGAAACTGGTGAGCAATTGTCAAGGGGAGTGGTATTTTAGTACAGAACCATATAAAGCAATCCTTTGGGAGACCTATGATTCTGCGATACGAACTAGAAAAGTCCCAGTCTCAGCTTTTAGATTGATTTTTAAAATTTATCCTCTTATGCAAAAGGCAAAGGACCACAGTCCATACAGCCTACCTGAGCTAGACTTCATTCCGGACACATTCCTACAAACAAGTTTTTCAAATGATGAGACTTAAACCATCAGCATTGTGTGATGATTGAAGTCTAAAGACCTTTACATATTGTTGAAGTGTGTCCGGAATTCAGGTCTGAGAATAAGATCTTTTAGCGACATGACCAGATAAATTGGCTGGCAGAGTCTGGGACAAGCTGTCATCGTCATCATCATTATTTCAACCGATAGGAGTCCACTGCTGGACATAGGTCTCTTGTAAAGTACTCCACAAAATACAATCTTGTGCTGTTTGAATCCAAGGGCTTCCAACGACTCCTTGAAGGAACTTTGGAAGTACCCATGAGACTGTCACATTTACAGAGCCTTGGCAAAAATTTATTTAAAATAAAATTAGACCTTTATAAAGCACTTTTGCAATACAATGCTGAAGATATACATTCAATAAACAAATACCAAATTGTACTCCATAATTAGAAAGGAGTGTTGAAGGGATTGATCACTTCCTTAGTGAATCACCGCAACATAACCTACACAACACTGGCACTGTGTAAACATATTAAGATAAAATGATAATTCCGTTTACATCTAAGCGTACAAACAATAACCGATAAGGCTTCATCCACTAAGCTCACAGATGAGTAGACCGTACATTCCACATTCATCAGACGGCACTAGAGTTAAAATCCAATAACATATAAAAATGATAATTTATAATATTACCTAATCACACTATCGCACCACAGTTAAAACTGACCTTATATATAATTTGATATCATCAGCTGGTACGTCCACTGCTGGACATTGGCCTCTCCAAATAGCGAGGATATATAGTCTCACCACATACCAGTTGGAGAGAAGCCAGAGCCTCATTCCTCACCAATAGCGAGGAGATATAGTCTCACCACATACCGGTTGGAGAGGAGTCAGAGCCTCGTTTCTCCCAAATAGCGAGGAGATATAGTCTCACATCATACCGGTTAGAGAGAAGCCAGAGCCTCGTTCCTCCCAAATAGCGAGGAGATATAGTCTCACATCATACCGGTTAGAGAGGAGCCAGAGCCTCGTTCCTCCCAAATAGTGAGGAGATATAGTCTCACCACATACCGGTTGGAGAGGAGCCAGAGCCTCGTTCCTCACCAATAGCGAGGAGATATAGTCTCACCACATACCAGTTGGAGAGAAGCCAGAGCCTCATTCCTCACCAATAGCGAGGAGATATAGTCTCACCACATACCGGTTGGAGAGGAGCCAGAGCCTCGTTCCTCCCAAATAGCGAGGAGATATAGTCTCACCACATACCGGTTGGAGAGGAGCCAGAGCCTCATTCCTCACCAATAGCGAGGAGATATAGTCTCACCACATACCAGTTGGTGAGAATTAATTAATGATTAGTTTAATGTTATACTGTCTTAGCACTTACATCAGGGTTACATTAATACTTCACATCTCCAGTCAAACCGACACACACATTGATTGTGGTATACTATAAATATATTATTGTACCTCAACAATATCTTTGTTCCCATATGAGCACACTTAATTTCACTAACAACAATTTATCTCACGATAACCTAAATTAATTTAATTTTTTAATATGTACCGTACGAAACATATATCTCTCTCAATTCCAACCTGGATAAATGCTCCAAAAATATCTAACTCACATTTAATATAAGATTATTAAGAAAAAAAAGTTTAATTCACTGCGTATGAAAGAATGAATTCAGTTCTTAAACAACTGAAATGAAATTTTCTCGAAATGAATCCTATGGAGTTTAATTGGTTAGTAACTTTGAATAAATATATTCAGATGGAGCTTTCATTACTGATATAAATATATCAGTATATGATAAAAATAATCCCATCAGAGAAACAGTCAGCTCCGTCATAAAGTCCCCGAAATACTAATGTATCAGTTCACTGAAGTTATCAACACAGAGGTTGTATACACGATGTACAGGTTTCATGAAACAATACGGAATAATCTTAAAACTTATAGAAACTTCTAGAAACATTTTATGATATAACAAATGATTAATTATCGAAGACATATTCCTGGTCTAGTCTCATGGATGGACGCTTAACAATAAACACTATACCTTAATAACTTAAAGTACAACGTTAATGCTACCTTCGCAGGAAACCTTTTGTGCCATCCGGTCCTCGCGGCGTCCTTATCACTAGGACCCCTGGCGGTGGTGGCGATGGGAATATGCCAGATGCAGTAGCTCCTGGTGGCAGCCGTGCGAGTACTTTTCTCTCTTTCCCTTTGCTCTCATTATGACAGTTCTTTGTCCTGCCTGTGCTCGGTGCATCGCTTATGTTGTTCGCTTGTAACTTCTCTTGCAACCGTGTCAAACTGAAAACATAAAATGTACATGTTTACAAATATTTAAGAATGCAAAATCTTAATATATTATAAATTTTTATACATAATTCTTAATGTGACATGATTAAATATTATTTTAAGTTTTGCAATAAATATTCAGTATATTATGATTCCGAAACCTAGACCTCAATACATTTATCATTATCATCGGCTGATAACACACTGCTGGAGATAGGGCTCCTCTAAGAACTCCAATCAGTCTTGCACTGTCAGCATCTATCGGTTTCCCGTGACATTCACCAGATCATCAGTCCACCTAGTGCTGTCTTCCAGCGCAATGTTTACCAGTACTTGACGGCTACTCCATGTCCTTAATGCCCCTTCGGCAGTCAATCCATAGCACAATGTGTCAGGACCATTGTCACTTAAGTCTAGCAATCTTTAAGTCTACATATGTATATATACATTATTTACCAAATAAAAACATATTCAAATACTTATTTCCTTAATTTAACATTGTTACTTGTCTTTCTTCTTCTCAAAGATTCTCAACAGAGAACTAAAACAGATTTCTTATGTTTATATATTGTCAACTTGTCTAATAAACATGAAAGGGCCATACATTTGCTGTACTATATTTCGTTTCATCACACATACACAGATATTCCTGTGTATTATATGTCACCAACATATTTAAATAAGTAGCAAGCGCTGTTCTCAAATAAAATTGCAGCTATTAATAAAATATTGTTGGAACATAAACCGCAAGTTGAGATTAAAAACTTATTATTCCAGGATTATTATTAATCAACTAGTTTAATTATCCTCTTAACCCTTCTTTGCATGATTTTTTTTTATGCAACAAACGTCGGAATTACAAGTTCAAATTAATCAATTAACAGTGAGTTTAGTTTTGTTTTACGCTACAGCGTTATAAAGTTGCCAGTAGCAACAAATGTAAAGTACACAGATTTTGTGTGCCCTTTTACCGGCATGAAGTTATGATGGAAATTTCCATCATTATGCAAAGAAGGGTTAACATAAAACATTATATAACAAAATATTAAAAGGTTTATAAATTTAGTTGCCCAAATATTTATAAGAAATAGTAGTTCTCAGTCACTCAAAAGCTTCACTTGCGGAGCATATATAACTACGGTACTTTACTTATAAGTAATATATTAAAATTAGTCAATACTGTTTCAATTATTTACATAGCCATTAATAAATAAGATGGTATGAAGCATGTGCATCTGTGCAGTCTATTTACCGATGATGATATAAGCAAGAACAAGACTTTGAAACATAACATTAATAATGATAATGTGAAAAATATACACTCTGTTGATTTACTGAAACTGATGATTCTTATATAAATGGCATTCCTACAAATGGTATATTCAATATTTCACAATTAGCCTTCATGTCAGTACCGTAGAAATAGATAACAATTTGAAGGACTTAAAACTAGTAGAACTAGTTATGCAGGATAATAAGGTTATTAGTACAAATGGAGGACATGATAAAATAACATACTTATCGTCAATAACGTCCTCTGGACTTCTTGCTTCCCCTAATATACGCAAACGGGCCTGTGCATATTCCTTTTGCCTTTGTTCAAGTGTTTTCACAGGTCGCGCGCGACTCTCTCCGTTTAGCTGGCCACTCGCCAGAGACGACGGCCGTTTAAGGATACGAATAGCTGGCTCCGGCATCATGCACTGAGATCCGATACACGCGTTTTCTTCAACTATTACGTTGGTAACCTTGCAACTTTTCAATGTAGTTTTCACGGGGGCAGGAACACTGGACATCAGTCTGATCTTATGATCCAACTGAAACAAAGAAACTTTTGTGCAAACGGTACGCAGGCGGCCGGGGGATAGGCGCGATATTCTTAGAAGTTGCGATCCCAGTACAACTTACGCCAATATCGTCCATGTCTTCCCAACTTTCACATACGTCAATTTCATCTTGGGCCGCCATGTTGACTGACTGATCAAAAACGTTACAGATTATAAAAGGAGGGAAGTGATCACAGCATACAATTAACTACAATGTCTATCATACTTTTGTTTTATAAATTTAATATTATTTACTTTTATCTTTATTTTCAGACACAGTAAATAGAAAATAATACGTACATATTTATTTTAAAAAAATATTTTTTAGCAAGCACTATTTAATTATTTCACTATTATCTGTTATTCATATCCCATGTGGTTTTGACTTTTGTCGGCTGTTATTATTTTAATAGCGTCTTAAAACGTAT
The DNA here is from genome assembly GCA_018246255.1 of Pachliopta kotzebuea. NCBI lineage: Eukaryota > Metazoa > Arthropoda > Insecta > Lepidoptera > Papilionidae > Pachliopta > Pachliopta kotzebuea. The sequence goes on along the minus strand of DWLS01006516.1, from coordinate 5,895 downwards.
TAAATGTAGTGTAATGTGAATTTTGTATCATAAGTTAGTTAATGTTAGTGTACAGTTTTACAAAGGTAATAAATTAATGGTTTATTATGGATTCATCGTATTGTTTTTTTTTTGTAGTTGTAGGTTACTAATACCAGAAATTGCCTTTTCAGAGATAAGCGATGGAGTCCAACTCTGGATTTACGTCGGCCCTTACCGGGTTAACCTCTGTGGATCCCGACTCCATACAATTCCTTATGTTCACTGATGAGGATATAAAAAAATTAAGTGTAAAAAAAATAACAAATGTAATTTCCTTTGACTCAATGGGAAATACTACGAAAGGAGGTCTTTATGATTCTGCATTAGGTCCAATAAGAGACCGTGGTGATTTCTGTACTACTTGCTCAAACATGCAATTACACTGTCCTGGTCATTTTGGACATATTGAACTACCACTCATAGTTCTCAACCCTTTGTATATCAAAACTATTTATACACTTTTTCGGATTAGTTGTTTAAAATGTTACAAAATACAAATGAATGAACAGATGAAATCAATTTTAAAGCTTCAATTGCAATTACTTGATGCAGGCCATGTAACTGCTGCATTGGACTTAGAAAATTTTGTTGGTGATGTGAAACATTTTAACAGTGATAGTTCACCAGAAAAACCTCATAAGATTATAAGGAAATGTCAAAAATTACTTAAAAAGAGTGATGCAATTAATGCAACTTTTCAAAGCAAAAATGCCGCTAAGCTGCGTGCCAAACTTATTGCGAATTTCTTTAAAGCTATGAATGTTTCCAGAACTTGTCTTTACTGCACAAATAAACTGATCAAAGTTACAACTTCAGAAAACAAAATTATGTATAATTTAACATCTGATGACACAAAAGGCATAAAAATATTAATGCCGGATGAAATTAAGCGTTACTGCAGCTCCATTGCACAAAATGATGAAGACATTTTATCATATTGTATACCGGTATTAAGAAATTCACATTTGAAGCCATCCACTGATATATTTTTTATGCAGACAGTACCAGTTATGCCACCATGCATCCGACCATGTAATGTTTTACATGGGGAATTGATGGAACATCCACAAACAAATGTATACAAAAATATATTGCAGTCGTCATATAGAGCAAGGGCTGTTTTACAAGTTCTTTCAGCTTCTGATCAGCAGAAGGCCATTGATGGACTAGAACCTAATCCGAGACAAGCTTATGAAAGTGTTTTTGGACAATCAGCACCTGAGAAGCTACATAATGCCTGGCAAGATTTACAGAAACAAGTAAATTATCTTCTGAGTTGTGATGAACAGGGTGCAACGAGTCAAGGATTAAAACAGATCTTGGAAAAGAAGACTGGTGTAATAAGAATGCATATGATGGGAAAAAGAGTTAATTTTGCAGCTCGATCAGTTATCACTCCTGATCCAAATGTGGATATCGATGAAATCGGTGTACCTGATGCTTTCGCTACAAAGCTCACCTATCCTGTACCAGTTACTGAATGGAATGTAGACGAGTTAAGAAAAATGATTATAAATGGGCCCAACAAACACCCCGGAGCAGAAAAGATTGAAGTTAAAAATGGCAGAGTTATAAGAATCCCACCAGACTCAATTGAAAAAAGAAAGAGTCTGGCTAAAAGACTTTTAACCCCTGATGAGTACAAGACATCTGGATTAAAGATAGTACACAGACATCTAGTTAATGGTGATGTATTAATTTTAAACAGACAGCCATCTCTTCACAAACCAAGTATGATGGCACATCGAGCAAGAATTCTTAAAGGTGAGAAAACCTTAAGGTTACATTATGCTAACTGTAAGTCCTACAATGCTGATTTTGATGGAGACGAAATGAACGCTCATTTTCCACAGAATGAAATAGCTCGAAGTGAAGCATACAACATAATGTCTGTTCGTCAACAATACCTTGTACCTAAAGATGGAACTCCGCTCAGTGGCTTGATTCAAGATCATGTCATATCCGGTGTAAAAATGTCTATTAGAGGTGCATTCTTTAACAAATCAGACTATCATCAGTTAGTTTTTCAAGCTTTGTCAAATCATAGAGGAAAAATTAAATTATTACCTCCGACGATATTGAAACCAGTTGTGCTGTGGTCCGGTAAACAAATTTTGTCGACAATTATCATAAACACCATACCAAAAGGCAAACCGTATCTGACCTTAAATGGAAAAGCAAAAATTAGTTCAAAGGCTTGGCAGAGGGAACCGCCCAGACCTTGGAATGGTGGTGGTACTCCATTTAAAAATCCAAATACAATGTCAGAAGCTGAGATTATCATACATAAAGGTGAACTCCTAAGTGGAGTGTTGGACAAAACCCATTATGGTGCTACTCCGTATGGCCTTGTACATTGCATGTATGAATTGTATGGAGGAAATAGTTCAAGTGCATTATTGAGTTCATTTTCAAAGGTGTTCACTTTTTATCTCCAATGGTTGGGATTCACACTTGGCGTTAAAGATATTTTAGTTACGGACGAAGCAAACAAAGAGCGAGATGAATTCGTCCTTTTAGTCCGGCAAGTTGGCAGACCCGCTGCTGCTAAAGCAACAGAACTGCCGGCGGATATCGACGAAAACATATTAAAAGATACAATAGGTGAGATGCTCATTAAAGATCCTAAATTTAGAGCTAACTTGGACAGGCAGTACAAGAGTGCATTGGATTCATACACAAATAAAATAAACACGGTTTGCTTGTCTGAAGGTTTATTGGAAAAATTCCCTTACAACAATCTACAATTGATGGTGCAGTCTGGAGCGAAGGGTTCAACTGTAAATACTATGCAAATTTCTTGCTTACTCGGCCAAATAGAGTTAGAGGGTAAGCGGCCGCCGTTAATGATTTCCGGACGATCTCTGCCCAGTTTCCTCCCTTATGATATTTCTCCACGAGCTGGTGGTTTCATCGACGGTCGGTTCATGACAGGTATACAGCCGCAAGAATTTTTCTTTCATTGTATGGCAGGTCGCGAAGGACTTATAGATACTGCAGTAAAAACTAGCCGATCTGGTTACCTGCAAAGGTGCTTGATAAAACATTTAGAAGGTTTGAGCGTAGCGTACGATCACACCGTCCGAGATGCGGACGGCAGTGTCATTCAAGTAGCTTACGGAGAAGACGGTCTCGACGTTTTAAAATGTCAGTTTCTCAAAAAAGATGCATTAGAATTTCTTGACATTAATTCAAAAGCAGTTATTACAAAATCTACGGTAGAAAAGCTAAAAGAGGGACAGAATGTTAAAGAAATTACAAAATCGCAAAAGTCATTAAAAAAATGGAAGAAAAAATACGGCGATCCTTTCGAAAAGGTACGGATGAGTTCGTTTGCACAATTTTCAGTTTTAGCTAGAAAAGATATTGTGCTGGATGAAAAACCAACAGATCAGACGAGAGATCCATTTTACTGGGAACTTGAGAAGCTGTGGCGTTCAATGGACGACGAAGAAAAACAAAGTTATTTACGGAAAAAATGTCCTGATCCTATACCGGGGCAATTTTCTCCTGAATCCAGATTCGGTGTGCTTAATGAAAATTTAGATGCAATTATTCAAAACTACCTCAGGAACAGACCACAAAATTATTACAACGAATACACGGAAAAGGAAAAATTCATAGATGTCATGAATGCTAAGTACTTGGCTTCTATGGCATCACCCGGGGAACCTGTTGGATTGCTAGCAGCTCAATCTATAGGTGAACCTTCTACTCAAATGACACTGAACACTTTTCATTTCGCTGGAAGAGGTGACATGAACGTTACACTGGGTATACCTCGACTTAGAGAGATCCTGATGACAGCGTCAGCAAAGCTTAAAACTCCAAACATGGACATACCGTTCCGCAGCGATATATCTGATTTGAATAAGAAAGCAGAACGTCTCCGGCAAAAACTGAACAGGGTCACTGTTGGAGATGTTTTGGAAAAAATTAACGTGCAGTGTGAAATTGTCACGAGGCCGGATAGGCAGTTGAAAACTACAATGCACTTCTCTTTCCTACCTCACTCGCAGTATAAGACTCAATATGCAGTGAAACCAGCTCAAATTATAAAACACATGCAGAATAAATTCTTCACGGAAATGTTTGCCACTATTCGTAAACAGGCAAAGACTAACTGCGGCGTTGTGTGGGCGGCGGAAAAAGAGAAAAAACGGCGAGCGGCGTCACATGATGACGATGACGAAGAAGGAGAGGAGACTGTTATAGAAACAAAAGAAAAAGTGGGAAAAGACCTGGACGATGATAGTTCCGATGAAGACGGGCCTAATGATGATGATGATAACACCGATGTAAGTATAATGTTTTGTACTGTGTCTATCGGTAACAGGTAGTACAAGATCTTTTTTATATTTGTTTGTATTTAATAGAGAATAAAAATTATTTTACTTGACATTAAATGTTAATAAGGAAAATATGGATTTGTATGAATCTATTAAAAATTCGTCAGTAACTCTTACCCTATAAAAATGCAAAGTTTTAGTCGTTTATTTTTACATCAAATTATGGATTCGATATTATCAGCATCTATATCATATGTGCTCACTCCCAATTCCTTTAACCTCTTAACCTACACCAGATAATTCTACAGGGTAAAAATATTTTGCATTTGCTAAATGTGCAGATTCCAAAAGTACACACTTTTTTATCATGATGATAAGAGCATCAACTGGTATATCAATACATTTTAATATTAGTTTTGAAGAAAATTTTTAATCTATTCAAACCGTTAATTATATTTTTATCTTTAAAGGTAAGAATAAGGAAAAAGAGAGCCGAAGAACAAGAGTACGAAGACCCGGAGTCTGGAGAGGAGGAGAAATCGGACGATGAAGCGGGACCCGACGAGGATCAAAACAAAGTGGTAGAGGAAGAAGTACAAGATACGATACAAGACGAAGTAACCGAAGAGGAGAGCAGAGAAATGAACAAGGTTGTGGAAAATGTGAAGAACGCGACTAATTACACTTTTGATACAAAATCTCACAGGTGGTGCGAGTTGACGATTCTATTCCCTATCAGTTTCCTGAGACTGGATCTGTCACAAGCCCTGCGCGACGCTGCCATGAAATCGGTGATACACGAAGTGAAAAACATCAAACGGGCAATCATTAACAAGGAAAAGGATGTACTCTACCTCAAAACCGAAGGTATCAACATGGTCCAGATGTCAAAATACGACAACGTTTTGGACTTGAACAAGTTGTACAGCAACGACGTACACGCAATAGCCAACACGTATGGGATAGAAGCGGCCAATAAGGTCATCATAAAGGAGATACAAAATGTTTTCAACGTGTACGGCATCACCGTCGACCCTAGGCACCTGACCCTAGTAGCCGATTACATGACATATAACGGCATATTCGAGCCGATGAGCAGGAAGGGTATGGAGGCGTCCACATCGCCGCTGCAGCAGATGTCCTTCGAGTCTTCCTTGATATTCTTGAAGGAAGCCGTCTTGAATTCTAAGAAGGACCTCATTAGATCCGCGTCAAGCTGCCTGATGCTGGGTCAGCCTTGCAGGAGTGGGACTGGGGCCTTCAGCTTGCAACACAACAGCGCCGCATTAAATTAATATTAAACAATAGCTTAACTGTTTATTTATTTATTCCTTGACATTATCTTACAGTCTACCTTAGGAAACTAATAATAATAAACTTAAACCGGAATATAGTAATACCTGCATTGTACTGTTTAACGACTGTAGGAGCTGTTGTGGTATTTACCTAGACGGACTGCAGTAATAATAACAAGTGGTCCATACAAAATTGTGAAACTTTGTGCAGCCACACCTCGACAAACCGACCACATACCAACAGAATACCAACGGCTCTGATCTTATCTAAGCGAGATCTGTCTGTATGA
>DWLS01006515.1:0-11541 GCA_018246255.1 Pachliopta kotzebuea | reverse complement strand
TATCCTGAGTGTGTTTGTATTTGGATTTTCATCACCTACCTAGATGCATAGTGTAGCCAAATGGCTACATACATGTTCTTTTACATAAATATATTTTTTATTGAAACTAAGATTTTTTAAATTATTTGTCTCTTTATCTGCGACTCAAAACCTATACTGAAATATTTATTTCATAATTAAATAAAAAATCATGCATTTGAGGGATAAGTTAACATTTACAGGTAAAAAATTAAATAGTTAATATTTATAGGTAAACAAAAAGTTCAAAATCATCAGTACATAATAAATGTTACTAAATATATCACAAACAATGAACATTCAAACCAGATAGTGAGAAACAATCAATATATAAACAATACAAAACAGAACAAGGTATTGTTTATATATATTTATTTATTCAGTTATCTCTCCCCTACTCTTCCTACATATATATCTGCTGATCTCTTTAACCCTTCCTTCCTCTAATACTTTTAGCTTTCTCCTATCTTTATAGTATCTTTTTTTTAGCTCACAGAGTCCAGATCTACGAGCCCTGGATTCTAGAAAGCTATTAACAATCGTAATAGTGGCTAAGGACATTAACATCACACCAAAAAAGAGGAACCAAAAAGTTACTTTAAAATAAATTTTATATTTTGCTAAGGAAAAATAAAAAATTTCATACTTTTTTATTTCCTTCATAGGAAACACCATAAAATTGATGAGGTATAATTATCAAGAAAAGAAATGAAAGTTAGAAGTAAGTTTTCATCACTCACACTTTACTCACAATTCACATCACACTTTACTGATAGAAAAAATATGTAATTATTTAAGCATTTAATTGTAAAGTATATCTGTGATATATGTATATCATAAATTAAGGATAATTTATATAAATATATACATATTTATATCTATTTTGATGTAAGACCCTATTATACTTTAAACTATGGTCCGAAGTAGAGATTACTTTTGAGAAGAACGCAAAGAAGTCTCATGAAATTAAAATAAAACAGTAAAGATACACCTTGTGATGAATTATTAAAAACTATCAGAATATTTTTTCTTTAGTAAATCTTATCTTTTTTATACTATACATTTGCATAGTGTTTGGATACAACACGAACGAAGCCGCGTGCATATCTAGTATCAAATAATGACGATCTATTCCCCTCGTATACTTCACCGGCCTGGACGTGAAGCGGTCTCTTTTTCACTCAAAGTTAAGGAGCAATGCGGTGTCGGGTGTCGGCACTAGAGTAATTAAAACGTCTGAACGATCGCCACTCATCTCGGCTTATGTAATTAAAAATATTTTTAATTACATCCACAAAAAACAGGATTTATATCAATTTGTGGGGACGGCTACCGAGAAAGTTATATGGGTAACTAACAAGTTCCTGACTTTGCTTAACAATCTACACTATTTATTTTATTTATTTATTTACCCGTAAGGTATATTATTAAGGGACACAGGAAAAGCATTCTCTGACAGTCAACCTTGGGAGGAAAGAGATCTTGTAAGTAGATGTAAGTTTAGCAACTGATACAACATTAAATAGTTTATGAATAATTATAGAATTTTGATTAAATTATTAATATATATTATACTACAATATTAAGTACCTTTTTAGATAAATGTTTCATTATATAAGTAAATTAACAGCACAGGTTATGTTTCAAACGCTGAGACTCAGGACCATCTCTCACAGAAGAGAGTCAAGGTTATTTATTCCCTACGCTGGTCATGTTACATGTCTTCAGAAGCTTTTGAAAATGTCGGAAGAAAATAATTCCAATGCTGTTACAAATCGATCTATCATCTCAGTATTATCATCATCAACAGCCAGCAATAGTCTACGAATTCCATTTAGCCCGATTTTGGAGTACACGTATTCAGTTGCTAGTCGCCTTTCTTTGATCGGTATATATTTATCAAATTTGTTTAATTTTTTTTCATTCTCTCTCTTCAAAATATATTTAAACGCGCACATCGGCACAACGCTACTGGTTTCAATTCGAGACGATCGTTGAAATCAGATAACAGTAGTAACCGGACACCGGGGCTAAAAGCGGCCCGTCCCAAATGTCATCTTTCGAGCGGATCACCTTACCGTACCGTAAAGGGTGTCCGATGATGTAAACCGGCGCTGTATACAAATCATTCATAAATACTACACGCTTATTAAATCATATTGATTTATTATACATTTCAATTACATATACAATCATCAAACTACACAATCACCAAAAAATATCTTTAGAATAGAATATTTAGTAAGAATGCATTTGCAAAGAATCTAACATTACCTATCTAAATAACCCTTGCCAAGACTGATTTCACCACCATCAGCCGATAAATGCCAATCGCTAGACATAGGCCTCTCTCAAAGATCTTCAGTCTAATCACTCTTGCGCTGTCTGTATCCAGCAATTTCCTTATGGAAGGCTTCAGCATTACGATTATCAGTTAACAGTCGTTACTGCAAGATTTTACTTCCCCATCGGTCGTAAGTCCTTCGAGCAATGTGCCTTGCCCATTCCAACTCAATTCTTGCAATCCGCATGACAAGAAAGGTTTGACGGTTAATTATGGTATAGGATATGTTGTCATCATTGTCATCAGGTGTTTCTGTCTAAAGTTTTACAGTCAGAATGAGATGACGATTCGGGTCTTCAACAACCCTTTTTAATTTATGGTATTTAAATCCGGTCTAATCTTAAGAAACTTCAAACTATTTCTTCAACTATCTGACAAGTGGGCGTTTTCTAGAAATTTGAGGATCCCTTTTGTAGATGAATGAAAAATGCAACTGTTGTTTGTATGATATTTATTATATATTTCAACGTTATCATCATCAGTCGATTAACGTCCACTGCTAGACATAAATCTCCTCCAAAAATGGGGAATTTTGACGATCTCCCTCCACACCGGCCTAATACGAGTCGGTGGGAGAGCCAGACCCGCGTTTGTTGATTAGCAGAGCGCACCACGAGCACGTGAGATTTGCTTGAGTCCCATGAGTTGTTGTGAGGGACCCCTTACATCTATATTTAATTAAGTTTGATTTACATTAGATATAAAATCTGTTTAGTAGGTCTTCACTAAACATAGCTAGACAATACCGCTAATATTACGGCAAACTATTGCAATATTTCATGACATTGTTTCCCACGTTTTTACATTCAGTTTAGCATAATGTTCATATATGTTTTTAATTCTCTTTACTCGAGTAAAGCAACATTCTTTCTCTAATATTTAAATGCAGCAATGTCTGGGCCGCGTCAGGTGACGCCGAAACAAGACACCTCTCGGTTTAAACGCCGCCGACGGCCGCTGGAAATTGTAATAATAAAGAAATATTTACAGCCGACGTTTGTCCGAAGTTTCTCGTTTTATATATATTCACACCGACCGACAAATAAAATTAATAAACGCAATCGTAAAATTCAAATTAATTCATTTAAATGCGACCTACTCTCGCGGTCTATAATTTCAAAATAGAGGTAATAAGTTTGTCGCCGTGTGGGAGTCAGATACTATATTAGCAAACTACCCTTGACGTGTAAATTCCTGGGAAAGGGGACCAGCTTTTCTTCTGATCCTGAATAGCATACCACATTAGTCAACACTCATACCAAGCGAAATGAGGCAAAACCTTGTGATTAGGACACAGTGGCAATTGGGTTCTTGGTAAGACTGCGTTCAGCGGTGAACGACATTAAGCTAAATAATACTTAACTGGCTCCCTTTGACTTTAGCTCTTTATCATATAAAAAATATAATAGTTTATAATTTTTCTATGTATCAATCAAGTAAAGTCAAAATCCTATTATTTCATGAAGAGAAGTAATGTTTATACAAACATTTAAGTTCATTAATGAAAATCTGCAGTTGCGTATGAGCCATAGGAATATCTTTTTTCGTTATACGATTTGATTTGTTCAAATCTCTTTTTTACAAATCGGTGTGGAAGTAAGGAAGAACTGTTCTGCGGTGATTGTCTCCAGGCTTATGATCATGAATTTTTACAACACTCCAATTGTTTAGACAGTTGGAAACAAATCGCATATCGTACAATCACAACGAATAATCGCAACAAAATCAAAAGCCTTAGTCGGATCTAAATAAATTATTGTCATATATATCATTGTGTTGTTTGAACAATATTAAACCTTAACATTTAGGTGAAAGAGTGATATTGAAAGTGCAATTTGTCAAGGTGGTCACTTGATACGTGATACGCTTGCGTACGCCTCTGCGCCTACAAGGTGGTGTTTGTTCACCCCCTGTTGCAAAGATTATGGCGAAAATGTTCAGCCGTAGACCGGACCAAGAAAAGTAGAAAAAATACTAACTCATAATATTAGAAGACAACAAAATATTTATAATAGTTAAGAAAGGAAGCTAACGCGAGTGAAGATCTAATTTGAACTATTTGTCCAAATTTGTGTTCAGTTCTATGCACTTGATGCACATTTCTTAAAAGAATACTAATATTGTTATTCAATATGTTTTAAAATATTTAAAGGTACATAATCATCAAAGGTGGACTGACCAGATCACAGCAGCAGTAGACATCCTTCTGCATGAATGTTTGAAAAAGGCAGCAATTAGGGGAGAGTGGAGGCGCTTGGTCACTGCAAATACTTGATGACCACTATCAGTCTGTCAAGACTGCAAGAAGAAGAGCCATCAAAGTGGATTTTTTCATTATTTAAGGTTAAGTCCGTCTTGAAATTATTTTGATATGACGAATAATTTCAAAAGTTTAACAGGTCGTTTTCTCACAGGACAAAATGGATGACTTCGTTCTTTTACGATACTCAGAAATGACTGGTCTTCAAGTTTAAGGAGTGGATGGTATAAATCAAGAAAGTGTCGGGTTCTCGAGGCCGTCTGCTCTTTGGCCGAAGATGTACAATGCGGGGGCATCATATGCACGGTGTAGGTTACGACGGGCTATCGGGTGACTTCCCATCGGCCGCGCTCGCTTTCCATGTTCGCTCGCGTTGTACGCTGGTTATTATTATATTATCTCATTGCCGACACCCTTGTAAATTGCGCAATCTGACTAAACAATAACCTTCTGTATTAAACGCTACGATTAATGAATAATTTCTTTTCAAAAACTACAAACACGCAGCTCCGCATACGTCGCGTATGCTCTTCTTTTTCGGCTGATGCCTTTGGCCATTATTACGACCGTTAAGAGCTTCATCGGATTCTGGGCTTAAGCATTTGGACTCCTTGGGTTAAATGAAGAATATTGTAAGAGGAGAGGAGAGAGTATTGTATGAAGGAAGGGATAAAAACTAAATAAATATATTCATGTATAAACAATACCTTAAACTCTCTTACTTTATGATTAGGCATTACTTATATAGTAGCCCAGATTCTAAGACTTTTCGGTATTTAATCAATATTAGTTAAATAAAAAATTGTAAAAACCTTCCAATCAAATAGGTTATAAGGTGAAGTAATACGTTTTTTGTATTTAATGATAATATATAGCATTCGTTAGATTTACGCGCGTACTAAAACGATTCTTAACGAATTTACTCCTTTACGACGGACGAAGGATAAATAGAAGAAAAACAAAATAGTTTAATTAAGAGAATAATAGTATAACAATTCAAAATTGTTTTAAAACGATTTTTTTTAAACTATTCAAATAAAATTTTCTATATTCTGGGACTGTTGATGATGATGATGTTGATATTCTTAGAAATGTAATCTTTTTACTAAATCCTCGTTATGTCTAAATATCGCCGTTCTGGTTATCTCCTTTTTCTAAATTTAATAATAATAAAAAATTATTACTGAAAAATAGGTTACAAAAAAAAGTTTCAAGTCCTTGACATCTAATCTAAGATTACGTTATATTGCTAAAATCAAAGATATAAGTGTCGTATTACTTTACATGTAAACTGTTACGTTGATTTGTCAGCAAAATAAGTATAATCGATTACCTTGCACTATTAATTGGGTGTTCGTACTCATTTCAGCAGTGAGCGTGTTCACCATCTGATGTGACAACGCCTTGACCGCATGGCTGCTGATTGCGAACAAAGTAGCCAGCAAACGGAAGCCGATCGGGGTCATCGTTGCTACCACATTGGCAGTACTATTACCTATCTCAAAAAGTCGTGATAGCCTAGTGGTTTGAACGCCGGCCTTCCACTCCAAAGGTACCGGGTTTTAATCCTGCCTGCACTAAAGAATTGTTCAATTTATGTACAGTTAGAATAACACCTAATAATCTCGCGTGCTTTAATACATGGTCTTGGTAAATACAAGCTACAGTACTAGCACCACTGATGGTATGTTGTCGGAGACTGTCTACGTACATACATCATCATAATTAGATAAACGACCATAAGGTGAATCTTCAATCTGGTGAAGATCGAGAGAACTCGCTGGATGCAGACAGCGCAGAACTGATTGGAGTGGAGATTTTTGGAGAGGTCTTGTCCAAATGCATTCACTGACGCTTATATCTGCCATCAGACAGTAACAGTTTTTTTTATATATACCACTAACATGACAAGCATCCACCTTGCCTGATGGTAAGCAGTCACTGTAGTCTATAGACACCTACAGCATCAGAAACATCACAGCCGCGTTGCCGACTCCAGTAGAACCTTATTACGGCCTTATTGAAGTACTCCATTCTGAAGATTCATGAGAAAACCTTTTCAAAGAGTTCATTCCATATCCTGATGGTTCCTGGAAGATATTTTCTCTGAAAGCGGACCGTACGTAACCATTGCGGCTCTAGTATATATATCTCTAGTAATATATCTAGTATAGTAAAGCGTTGTATTTTATAATTCTTTATTGTAAGATCTTTAATAAAACGAGATAAACAAAAGTCCGCTTAATGCCAGCAGGCATTCTCCACAAGCCAACCTTTGGAGAGGAAATGTTGTGGTAGGTACTAAAGTTAATAAATCAATAATATAAAATGATAAAATTCATACGTATAAATATATAAAAAGACTAAAATATATAATATAATATATTTACTATAACAGTACAAGAAAATATTATAATACTTCTACAAAATGATGTAAAAGGAATGGTGAAAACTAAGTTTTCATTAACAATTTTTTTTCCATCTCTTAACACTATTGGGTAGATTAAATTTTTTTTTATGATTCACTCTCAATCAATCAAATCCCTTGTGAGTTTCGACCTTCTGTACAACTCTCCACACGTCGTGACCATCTTCATCCATCCAGTAAATTTTTCCATTCTTCTAATATTTCCTTCTAAATCAACTACCCGTTTTTTCTTGGTTTTCTAAGTAGAAGGGTCTAATTATTATTGCACTGACGGCTCTGGTGTTAATGACTCTATTAACCCAAAATTAAAATGTTCGATAGCATGACGATTAATTTAAAAAAATAAATTTTGTTTTTAAGAGTCTAAAGGGCCCCACACAACAACTCACGGGACCCAAGCCAACCTCACCTGCTAGTGGTACTGCTATACAACAAACGAGGCTCCCTACCAACCTTGTTTATGTGTATATTATGTTAAAAATAATAATAATAAAAACAAGTTATTACGTAAAATTATTAAAATGTAGTGTTTTTGATTCTTTAGTAATAATATCTGCCTAAAAAATTATAACCATCGAAACTTATGTACATTATAAAGGTAAATTTATTTTTTTAAATAGCTTTAAAATAAATACCCTATTAAGAAAAATCTATCCCGTAGAGTGAGAGGCATAAATCTGTTTACTTAATAAGCGAAATATTGAATTACCATAGCTTCTAATTAAGGAAGGAGCCCTAGACCACAAAAAAAAATATCCTCTCATTAAAAACGACTATCAGTATCTTTTTCTTCAAGCATTATCTTTTTTATCAGTTTTCTTATTTTAATATAAATATTTAAATAGCCACTATAATTTATAAGAAAAAATCCAGGGTTCTGGTATAAATGTAACTGTATACTCTACTTCTTACTCCTACTTAACTATCAAGTCGGATGAAGACGACGTGATGAGACGAGTAAGTCGTTCACCTGATGGCGAGTGATGCCCTTGCCCATAACATAGCGCTGGTTAAGATGGTATACACAGCACCACATTGTCCGCTAGTCCACTTAAGACGTAAAATGTTAAGTCTCGTTACCCCAGTAATATCACTTGCTACAGCCGGCTTCAAAGAGGAATACAGTAATGTTAGGCATATTACTATTTAGCAGTAGCAACAGGAGCTGCGGTGGTACCTACCTAGACGGTCTACGACAAAAAAGACCTGAAACTACTACTACAAGTCTCACTTAGTAATTTTCCTAGCAGCAACTCTATTAAGACTGGAATATATGAAGAATAGTCATAAGAAGTAGACGTTGAGGTATAATCTACATAATATACATAGACGGCCATTTAAGATGTATTACTAGTAACTTACGAATGGTTCTACCTTCCACAACCATGCATCGGTCTGAAGACATTAATCTGGTTTCAAACAAAATATATGCATTCTCAATTTCCTACTTACTTCCTGATCGGTGCTATTATAGACATTTGTGGGGTGACAATGATTTTTCGGAATCTTTAAAGATTTTCTCTATTTAGCTATTAAAAAAAAAATTGTGTACTAATTCATTGCTATATTCAGCTATCACAGTATTCCGCTGCCTTTACAGCATTATGACTATCAATAAATGAGCTGAAGTTGGTTAAGACTGAAGACTCTCCGTTCTCATTATTACTTAATATCATATGAAGTGTTATCTTAATACAATTATGTAAATTGTACTGATCTAACATATAGTAATTGATTTTAATTACTGGTTGTAGGTCTCCTTTACCGAAGACTGTCTAGATAGGTTCCATCGCATTTCCTCTTTATATAGTCAAAAAGTAGGTGTAAACATAACTATGCTAGTGAAATTACTGAGGTAACGAGACTTAACACCTTACGTCTTAAGGTGACGAGCACAAAGGGGTGTTTTTTATACCATATTAACAAGCGCTAAGTATGGGTAAGCGTATCATTTACCATCAGGTTAACGGTTTGCTCGTCTCATCAACTCGGCGAATTAAAAAATTATTAAGACAAATGATAATTTTAAAAAATATCATGTAATTGGATATTTGAAAACTTACTAAGTTTAGTAGAGTTTGAAATTTTAGATTTTATAATATGACTCTCTCCTTGATTTTAAAACTATGAAATTTACTGAACGCAGATCTGAATATCCATTTAACGATTCCCTCTAAACCTCTCCAGATAGTTTACCTGGAAAGCGATCATTTACGCTAAAAGGAGAATAGTTAAAAAACTTGTGTAAAATATTTAAAAAATAAAACTATTCCAGTTATACCGTATGTGTTGCCAGCTTATCGATACAGATCGCATGTTCGCTTGTTCCCTCCAAACATGTCAATTGGATATGACGCGGCCTGAACGGACGGTCGCTTGATCGATCAATGCATTGCACGATCACGAATTTGCATATAGAACGAAAATCTGCACCGATTATTATGCTAATAGAATATTTGTATCGTTTGCGATAGATCATTCTAGATCAAAAATCTATACAGGCATATCATTTCGTCATCATAATTTTAACCTATAAATATCTGTCTCGAGTGAGAAGCTTATGTTCAGCAATGGGTTTGCGGTAAAGAGTGGAAAGCCGCTGTGGTCCTGGAATTATTCTTCTATCATTTTCAGAAAGACTACGATTTTTTTATGCTTTCCCCTTCGTAGTTTAGATGTCTTTATTTTCTTTCTTTTTGTTTCTCTATTATAACGCACACTTTCCATTATATTTTATAGCCTTTGTTATATATTCTTATATCTTCTTTCATGTATCACCTCACCTCTCAATGAGACTATCACTATCGTTAACTAGTTCTTACATAAGACAAAGACTTCTTAATAAGCTTCTAGTGGGAGGTCTCATTTGCCGGTAAACCTCTAGGTAGAAACCACCGCAGCTCCTATTTATACCGCCAATTAAATTTTTTCGAATAAAGTCGATGCTTTCGGCCACTATTATGGCCGCGAAAGCTTCATCGGACCCCGAATTCGCGGATCCGGACTCCGCGAGCTGAAAAGTATATATATATTACATAATATAAGGGAGAGGAGAGGGACGGGGGAAGAGGTTTTGGGGAAGGAGGAATAGGTGGGAAGGGAGAAGGGGAAGCCAAATACTAATGTGTATACATTACTATGTTCCAGTTTAAAGGGTGTTGGATGATAGTGAAAATACTGGGGTAACGAGACTTAACATACATCTCAAAGCGATAATTGCAATATGGTGTTATGTATACCATCTTAACCAGCGCCGCGCTGTTAAGGGCAAGAATATCACTCACCATCAGGTGAACGCCTTGCTCATATTGTCGTTTCATTGAAAAAAAAACTTCATGTAATTACATATTAAGATTAAAATATTACTCGTATAACTTACGATAATTCTACAGGAAGGTATTTACGTAACAACTTACAGTTTCGATCTAATCGGTACTTCCCCGAAACATGAACTAATGCAACACGTTACATTGTACGGAAGTTTCCGGAAGTTATTACCGTTGTCATCAGTATGAATTTAGGTGGAAGAGGTTACGGAAGGAGAATGTTATTATCTTCTGAAGTTCTTCACAGAAAGATAAAGAATAAATAAATGTTATGATTACTAAATATAGAAAATACACGTACAAAAGATTAAGATTCTTCTTTTGTATTGGTTGAAACACTATCTTGCTAGAATATACAACAAACATTACCGTGTTTTGGTGTAAAGTGTGTTGTGTCTTAGAAAAATTACTGGGGTAACTCTTCAATATACTTAGCAAACTTTCTTGGCGTTTCAAAACAGTTCAATCAACAAACGTTCGATGTTCCTTAATCTATACCAGAGCCAGACCATGGTCTACACAACCTAGGAACTAGCCTAAGACCCTTAATTCTCAGGCCCCAAAAATTAGGTTATAATTTTTTTAAGAATAGACCCGGAATTACAACTAGCACGCCACTGATTTAGACCTTGATTTTCGGGTTTTATCAAAGTTGCTACCCTGACTTCATCCATCCGCAACACCTGACCATCTAAATGTCTACAGTTTAGTGCAGTTTTTAATAGAGATAATGAAGCTCCTGGTTATAACGGTCTCACTATCCATATATCTTTAACACGAGCTCATCCCCTTAACTCCTAAGAAGAGCAGCACCCAATATTTTTTGGTAACAAGTATAGAAACAAAATACTTCAAAAGGCTGAAAGTATTAATTAGCTTTTATTAATTAGATTTACCGCCTATAGTTTTCCATCAATTGAATCCAAATAAACGGAACTGTCTAAGCAATGGTGTGGTTTCTTCAGTTTCTTCTTCTTCTTCTTTCTCCTGCCCTGGTAACACTTTATGTAGGGTCGCCACATGTTCTTCTCTTCCAGTCTCGCCTATCACCGTCATCTCATCGGTTACCCCTTTCTTACTCATGTCACCCTTCACGCAATCCATCCATCTTTTCTTAGGTCTACCTCGACCCACATATCCCTCCACAATCATATCTAACATTCTT
>DWLS01006514.1:0-11542 GCA_018246255.1 Pachliopta kotzebuea | reverse complement strand
AGGGTCCGATGAAGCTTTCACGGCCATAATGGTGGCCGAAAGCATCGACATCACCCGAAAAAAAAAAAAAAAAAATCACATTTTTAAAACGAAACATTATAGATATTAATACATTAATTTAATTAATTATTGCACGTGGACTGTTATGGCCTTGGGTGCTACTGTAAAAATCTAAAAATGTAAACAGCAATACTCAATTAAGTAGTAGCAGTTTAATTCGTAACAAAATATTTATAACATGGCATATAATAACTTTTGTTTACGTGCTTTTATTTAACAAGGAAAAAAATTATTAGTTTGGTCGACAGTGCCATTATCTATTCATTTTAAAAAATATTAAAATACACAGATGTATAATCATAAGTGCTTAACGTCATCTATCAGCCATTTATTTTATCCGG
Source organism: Pachliopta kotzebuea (assembly GCA_018246255.1). Taxonomy (NCBI): domain Eukaryota; kingdom Metazoa; phylum Arthropoda; class Insecta; order Lepidoptera; family Papilionidae; genus Pachliopta; species Pachliopta kotzebuea. The sequence goes on along the minus strand of DWLS01006514.1, from coordinate 11,141 downwards.
AAGTACAGTTTTCGATGAATTAGAAAAAAAACTAAAACTACTCGGATAAATACATACATAATGTAAAGTCTAAGAGTAAACCGTAGTAATAACTAGTACTACGCATAAGTTTTCTAAAAGTTTATTCGTTATTTTCATTAGTTTATTATTCTATTTAGGGTTAAGTTTACAAATGCTACGTCACTACTAGCTACTAGCGTGAAAGAGTTACTTGTTCAAAAGTACATTAAACGCTTTCAAAAAAAGAACGCCGAATGTTTAATAGTAAGAAGCAGCATTCTTTAGTCGGGAAAATAATCAAGTTTCCACTTAAAGTCTAGTCTCATACTGTTTATTACAAGATGGGGAGTCGTTATGTCTACAACGGACAAATAGGTGCTTACATCGAATGGCGCGTTTCAAAAGAGTCATTGCGGTCCAACACAAATTGTATGGGATCGGCTATACCATAAACCAAAGCAATAATTAACTAAACTTTAGGATTATTTTTAAACGAACACTGCTAACGGATCACTTATTCAATATTTTATACAATAGGCTAACACGACTTTAATTTCTCACTTATGTAGTGTTATTTGTATTAAATTAGGCCTCAATATCATTTCAAGAGCTGTCAACTGTCAGCACACAATTGACTGGCACTCGTCGCACTTGTACACTCTATTTATAGTAGGTAGGACTCTGTTCGCGGAGATCGTACAGATAGGTACAACCTCAGCTAATATTTCTGTCTCTGAATAGTAGTGTGGTAATCATTACTGTATCCCGGTCTGAAGGGTGCTGTAAGCTAGTGAAATTACAGAGGTAACGAGACTTAACACCTTATGTCTTACGGCGTCGAGCGCAATGTGCTGTGTACACTATCTTAACTAGCATATCATTGTTATACGCAAGCATATCGTGCATACCATCAGTGGAACGCCTTTCTTGTCTGGTCGCCTCATCGAATAACAATAATAAAAAATAATTTGGTAAAACAGTCATGCCATCTATCAAAAGTGTTGCCAGCTTTGGCTTTATTTTTAAATACACTTAACTATCATTAGTCAAGAATGAGTATTTGATTTGTTACTTAGTACATGATTTATTGACTTAGTCTTACAAAGCAAGCGAAGAAGGTTGTTTAATAAACAATTTACCCGCGTGTAGTTTATGCAAATTACTTATCTCACTAACGATTACTTAAATTATAATAATCATTGTCAAAAACATGAATTGTTGCTGTAGTCGTTATTAAACGAACACACTTGAAATGAAATTGCATTTAAGCCGATATGTACAAGTATTCATCGTCAGTCATATTATTTGTCAACGGCCGTCATCGGCAGGCGCGGCCACGTGTCGAGTGCGAGCGACGCGTGGCCTATCCAATTACAAATTCGCAATATTTTCTATGCAATGACGCTTCGGAAACGCAATCAATCTATGAGAAATGTTCCGAAATGTGTCACAACACCATTAAGCAGTCGGAAATAAATTTAATTAAACCTTAAACATGATTCAAATGCCCCTGTATTTTAAATAGTTACATAGTCATTGTTGTGGCCATATCCTTTAATAAAACAGCGGAGATGCTCGTACACTACTTACATAACTACTAAGGTATGTAGGTATTAAGACAAATTATTACTAATATATGTCTGTAGAACCAACTACAGTCACATTTCACTGTAATTACTGCTTTATTTATTAACAATATTTTTTTTAGTTTCAATTAATTTAAATAACTATGCTTAAGTAGTTCTTAAAAATTTCAAATTCTTTAGCAAAAATCGCAATGAGATTCGTTTTATCTTTCATTAATTTATTTTTGTTCGTAGTTTTTTGTGTAATGCTTACATAGGACTAAAGCATATTTTTAATCTTGTTACAACTAATAAATTTAATAATGTAGTGTTTAGACTTCATTTACCAGAAAATTGCATATGCCGTTTTCAATTTTTTTTTAATAATTGCTCTTCCGATGACACCATAAATCAGGGTCCTTGTATACCTTAATTTATTACTATTAAAGATTGTTTAATTCTATTTAAGATCTCAATTGTTACTTCATGTCCTTATAATATTAATTAATACATTTTTTCACACTTTTCTATGAAATTATCGCACACGCTGCGAATACTTTTATGGTTTTAACTACTACTACTACTGCTTTCTCTAACTACTTTTTTAGTTAGAGAAAGCAGATGCGTACTTTGACAACAGTCTAATGCAAGTAAAGATACAATCACATAAATAGGTAAAGATGTTGCATAAGCGAGATAAATATAGACCAAATAGAATTCACAGCAGCCACTTCAGAGATCGATGTAGAATTGTATAAAGTTTGCAGTACACTGGGAACTAACCGAAATGTTTAATTTTTTTATCACCATAATGTATCGTTTTCAATTAGTATGTTCTTATTTAATATTCAAATAATCGTTTGATTCCTAAAGACATATTTTATGACAAAATAGCGGTTAATTTTTAATATATTTCTTTTATTTAAAACAGATCTTCGTAGAGGTTATCTTTTTAATGTATAGTTGTCTTATCTATACATACATACCTGTGAACGTTTCGTTGGTACATACCAACTCTGCCTTAAAAAGTTATGGAACGGCATAAAATAGGAACAGCAGTAGCGCCATCTAGTGGTAAGTTATAACAAAGAGAATAATATAAGAAAGTTTCCTCAGTAAATAATAGTTATTTACAGATGTTGGTTGACTTATTACAAATATGCTATATTGTACTGTTTTTGTTGTCTTTTTTACATTACATATACAGAAGATAGATTATTGTGTATAAAACTAATTTTAGTTCCAGGATAACAAATGACAGTTTATAATGAATTCTGTTTTTTTTAAAAAACCCTAGTCATTTTGATTTCCTTATAATTTAAACTAGAATTATTATAAAATAAGAGAAATGCACCAGTAAAAGTTTATTTTAAATTTCTTATGTAATGTTAAAATTTATTCTTCTATATAGTGTTACAAAACTAGACGTTCTACTTAATCAAAATAATTTTTAAAATTTTACTTCACAAGTACAAAAAAATTAGAAATAGTCTGGTGTGTTGTATTTTCTGTATACCTAAAATAGCTTTCTGACAACTAGGTAAACTTGGAGTCCACTTGAATATTCGGGAGTGTGGAGATACGGCCCTCCTATGTACGAAAATAGTTCAAATTTCTTTGCGTTAAATTAAAAAAATGACGCTTGTCGAATTTGTTCATTGAAATAAGACATTTAAATTTCATTATTTGTTTTACATGTGTATTAAATTTCCTGTAAAAATGTCTCTTTATCAGATTTTACATATTGCAGCCAATTAATGTGTAGTGAAAATAATACTTTCCATTGAAATTCATATCTGATAAAAATTTAAAAGAGTATAATTATATTGTGAAAAATAAATGATTGTTTATTACTTCGAAATGATTGTTATAAGACCTGTAGTAACAAGTAAAATAAAGAATTACTAGAATCAAAATACGCCCTTGTTTCTAATCAAAAACAACAAGCAATTGTTACGTTATTCTTGGGATTTTGAATTAAATACATCTTTTTTTTCTTTCATGTTTAAACCATTTACAGAAGGTATTTCGACGATGGCCATTTTTTTCTTATAAACACGAGACTTTTTTTGGGTTTTCCAATATTTGAATTCAAGTGATAATTTCTCCATAACGTTATAATAGTATTTTGTTCTACCGTTTTTAAGTAGGAAGTATTACAAAATTCACAATACAATTTAATCAGATGTAGGAACTGAATATTCAGTGTTTTAGTTCCAAGTTAAAACTGAAACATTACATTGATATCTCTCTATGGAGGAGTTGTTTCGTTTTACGTTTTATGCATGAGAGTGGAATGTTTTGAAGGGCCCGGTTTCACTTTACGCCACCGCAGACTTGCGCTCGTATGTGTCTACGCCCATTGTACAGCCTGCTGCGATCGTGCATTATTGTTTTGATATGCACACTCTATTCACTATAATTTCAGCATACCTACAAAACTTTATTTTTTTGGATAAGAATAGCAAAATAAATAAAAATGTTTATTGTACATTATTTATGCCAATTTTTAGCAATGGGTCTAAACATTTAATATTTTTAAAAGACGAAGAAGATTGTGGATTTTTAAATGTAACTGTGATTTTATTATACTGTATATATGATCTTATTTATCTTAATGTTTATAACAAACACCATTACGAAATAATTAGGAAATGAATAACTAACTAAACTGAGCATAATAAAATTATTATGATTATAGTAGTTTGGAATTTGTCTGTTATATTTCTTCGTTAGAACCCATTTTATTTTTACTTAGCTGGCTGTCTTAACAATTTAATAAAATCTTCAGGGTACTCTTTGGATTTATATCAAGTTCTGCGTGGCTTTATTTAATTACCGCCTCAGGATTTTGCCGTAGAATCTTGTACTATTAAAACTTTTATTCATATTTTCTTCAATTCTCCACATGACAACACGGTAAAATTGTATAATCTTCTTTGAAGCAAGCCTTACTTGAAACTCGAATATTTGGCGCACTATTCATGATTTTATTACTGTCTTCGTGATTGGTCTTGGACCATGATAAAGTGCGCTTTTTGTATTTTATTTTATCAATTAAATTTCGTTTTATTATCGCATTGAGCTGCGTTAAGGACCCTTGCGGCTATCTGTAGCCGGTATGTACGAGTATAGCTATGCTGCAAATCATTAGCTGGATAGAGACGGCTGCGGTGGACCACATTCGCTGTTTGCATTTGTAATTAATACACTGTTTGCACTTCTGATTTACGATAGCGACCATTGTGCACTCGTTGTGTGTTAATAGCAGCGAAATTATCTTTAACTTAGTTCACAATAAACTGCGAAAAGTTTGTCCAAGAAATGCTATTTAAAGTATAACACAATTTCATATATTCACACGTACTGTAAAAGTTTTATACATAATATAATAATAACAAACGAATAATAACCTTCTTATTAAGTTCATCATAATCAGCCGTTAGTATTATTAAGTTCATATTTCCGTTATCAATATTTGTATGTAATAAAATTTCCGTCATAAAGTAATAGCAACGGCTTAACACTAAATTAATTGTTGTGTTTTTTAAAAATAATGAACCTAAATTCCTACCTTACACATCGAAAACTCTTTGTCTCCCTTTAGTCCAGTTATATCCATAAATTTTAATAGCCCGAGTGCCCTCCAAATTGAATTATGGTAACATTGCACATTAAGGCTTAGCGATTAAATTAGGCGTTTGGTACCCCTCTTTGGCGACAGAAATCTACTTGTCGCAAAATTAATAACATTACGGTACTAGGACGGACTAGGCGACTACACGAGTAAGACGTTCACTTGATGGTAAGTGATACGCTTGCCCATAACAACGTAGCGCTGGTAAAGATGTCATTACACAACATCATATTGTACTTAACGTTTTGAAACATGTAATTTAGTTTCGTTACTCCGGCAATTTCATTAGCTTGTAACGCCCTTCAAACCGGAACGCAGTAATGTTTGCACACTATTGTGTGGCAGAAATAGGACCTTGATGGGGTTCTGCAATAAAGACCTGTCAACAGTAACATAATCTGATCATTAACTGAATAGTTTAAGTAATGATAATTTAAAATTGCCAATGTCCAGCAATGGACAACTATGTGTTGAAATTATCAGGCGAATTATATAAACGGTTTTTATAATCAGTGCAATAAGAAACTAAGGATCAGTTAAGGCTTGCCTCAGGGGTGTGTCTTTCTCATTTTGTTCGGTAAAAAATTATACCAGGCCCTGCGCTTTCATCTTCAGCCCCCCCCTGGAGGCCTGTGTCAGCTCTTGGAGCGATTCCCTTACAGTCAGAGGGCGTGGTGTCACTTCGATAGAAATTTACATTTTTAGCGAAAGTAGACGCGTCTACCGCAGACGAATTGAGTTGAAGATGAATAATGGCCTGACGCGCAGAGTAAGTTTATTTTTGTAGTAATTTAAAAAGCGAATTATGTTAATTATAAACAAACGTCAATGTTTTTAATAGTATATACATAATACTTTGTTGTTCCCCATATTAAACGATTTTTAAACGAATACTATTTATTCAATATAGGTTTTGTTAGAATTTTTTATTCTTATATAAATCCAGCAATAATTTTAATTCTATTTATTTCTCCTATTCAATTAAATTAGGTAACATTGTAGGTCTTTAATTAGTTTTCAATTTCAATCAATTATAGGTTTATATCGGTTAAAGAAATATATATTATATACTCCCAAAACAACGAAAATGAAGTGTTCTGTTTAACATGGTTAAGGACTAAAATAAACAAAAAACTTTCTGTCATGTTATTGACAATATAGTTAAAGAAAAGAGTTAAACATGTTTTTTTTTAATCCTGTATGCATTGTTTTTAAGCACTATAAATAAATAAGATGATGTATATGTGATATTAGTTAGGAAAATTTTTAATGAAGATAACTAAAATGAAAATAAATAAGATACTGTGTCTATACTTTAACAGTCAACTTCGGTACTAGATTCTTTAAGATATTTGTTACAATAACTAGAAACAAATTTGTACAGTACTTCCTGTCGGGAAACATAAATGAAAGCATAAATTCAGTTTAATAGAAAATTTTAATATTATTGCGTCTCACGTTCGGCAAAAGCAATAAAAATCCGAAACTTAGTTTTGCGTGGAAAGTTCCGCTTTGCTTTCAGCTTACGCGGGCCGAGCGGAGTGGAACGCAACCCGGAGCCCTACAAGGAATGGGCGTGTGCGGAATGCATAATGCACGAGGAGATTAAAAACTACCATAACACTGTCAATAACAGCCCTCGCCTGAAACACTTCATATTTGATGTACCGTTAATCGCATCATCTGAATAAAATATTATTTCATATCCTTTATGGGTGTAGGGTTCTACAACAATAACGAGACGTAACAAGAATAGACCATCTTGACGTGGAAACCATTGAAAATATTTTGAAATAATACAGCTCTACATAAACTTGCAATATTTTAAAACTAGTTAATAATAAGTAATCCACAGTCACAACAATACGTATAGAACTATTCGCATCCAATTAATCTTAGTACTTTGAACTTCGCGTAGAAGTACATTCTTGTGTTTTAAATTCCTTTTGGATTAAGTTCCGAATCAGCTGTATAGAATAAATTGAATTTGACTGTGGCACAATTCAAGTATAAAATTAATGTTATGTTTAGGCTGGGATCGTGCCCAAAAGTCGATCTGGGCATTTGATCACGTGAATTTTTAATACTCAAACCGCCAACCAAAAAATGGAACAGATACTGTTGCTACTGTTTGGAAACGATTACTTTAAGTGCATGCTTCGAGTATTGATCTTACCTCTCGTTTGTCGTAGTTTTAGATGATACGTATTATGCGTACTGGATTTTAATTTCTTTTGTTAAACAGAGATGTAGATCATGTTGTTACCGGAATATCTTTCTTCATAAAACTTGCGTACCCTTTTGTTAAACAATTTGTAGTATAATACTACTTTTTGTATAATGAAAAGGAATTTAAATGTAATACTATAAAGTTGTTTTTATGTGATAATATGAGAACCTACTTATAACTTTTGCTACTTTATTAACGTAATTAATCATTGTTTAGATGCAAAAGTTTATTTAAGGTAAACGCAGGTATTACCGCGGTATTTAAGGTATATTAGTATTAGAAACGAATATTTTGCCATCATAGTCATTCTCGTAGGTTTTAGTTTTTTAGTATTGTTTAAAATGTATAATTTTCTTTTGTCCTTGTTAAGTTTAAAGCGTCTTTTCTATTATTTTTTTGGTCAGAAAGGCATCGTCCGCTATTACCGTGACATGTTAGGTACTCCTATTACTGAGTACTGAAAATAACTTAAATGTTTAAACTTTTGAAATAATTTTCCAAATTAATGGGAACCAAGGAAAAATTATAAACCACGAAATAATTTATAGTTCAAATGTATTGCTTTTAAAGTTCAATTTTACTTTTCAAAATTATTCTGCTCTTTGTGTACAATATTAATTTATTTCTTTGAAAGTGCAAGATGTGTAAAGAAATAAACAAAAATCTTTACTTTTGTATACATTTTAATTTTTAATGCATAGCGCCCTACAATTTCTAAAACCTTCAATTTTTCTGATAGGAAACCATTACTGAATAGCCCAACCATACATATTCCTGTCTTTGAAAGTTTAAAAATACGTAAATTGTAGTAAGTTTTGGAAATATACTGGTTGAAGTTTATTGAATCTTTATGGACACTTGTACACGCGCTCGATATAAAATTTTGTCTTCATTTACAGGAAAGCTATATAATAAGCATATTTCAAGCGGAACGGAACGTCTCAGGTGTTGGCCCGCATCTGAATATTGAAACGAGTGTGATCAGAATTGTGATGCATTTTTATTGTCCCTCTGTCTGAATACAGCGATGAAATTTTATTGCTTTACATAGAGATTCAGAGAAATTTAGATCTTTGCAACGTATAAAACTATTTCCATCGTATTATCGATACAAAGTATTGTGACTTTTAACGTAATTATATAATTTTTTTTTGTTATTTTTCAACATATTAAGCATTCCTTTAGAAAAAGAAGTACGAAGCAACAGGTAAAGAAATAATTTATCTGCTTTGTTTTCAACATGAGCCGATAGAGGTCCACTGCTGAACATAGGGTTACTTCAAAAGTACAGAGGATTTGGGCCAGGCGGCCCAATTTATGTACGTGGGGAGCCAGAGCTTCATTTGTTGATTAGCAGGGAGCACCACGACGAGGTGTGGTTAGTTTGGGTCTTGTGAAATGTTACGGGGGAACTATTACAACCCACTTTGTCTTAAGGAACGTAAAAATAGGAAGTATATCTTATTTAAATTTTTTAACTAAATACTAAATTAAGTGAAAAATTTATATATGTATACTATTAGTACATATTTAAAAATTTTGTGGTCTTATAAAATAATTGTCTTTTATTTGCGTCTAATCCGCTGAACATGTTTTGGCATACTTTCATACACATAGTATAATATAACTTAACTAGCCATGACGGAGAAGGACAAAGATACGTTTAGTTTAATAAAAATTAAACTCGTAGTGGGGCCAATAGTATGGAATCGAGAAATAGATTTATTTGGAGTATAAAAACAATGTCTCTTGCTCGTTGGTAAAATGTAAAGTATAAAAATCCTTCATGTATTAAATGGTTTATATATTCTGAATTTAATGCAGACAAAGTCGCGGTTAATGCAAGTTAAAATACAGTAACATTTTCTTGACGACTGGTTCCGTTTTTAAAACAAATTTAAACCCGGGCAATACTGATGTTATCAATGATACAGTTCATTAAATTTAATGTAATGATAGCTTTCTATTAACAATGATAATTGAGAATGGTTTGAGGCAAATAGACATTGATACTATATTTGTCTTGTTTAACCCCGGAACGCGCGAGGAAATGATCCTCTGTATCTTAGGATTCACACACGAATGAGCCACGGTGCAGATTGTTACGAAATGTGGCGTCACTAATGTAGTTAATGTCGTATGAAAGGGGCCGCTATTGCCTTTATCTCAATCGCGACTTTTCACGTGTCACGACGCGCCGGTAAATTAACAGTCTCTCTATTAGTTGGATTTACCCATTATTTAATTTCAAATGTAATTTTATTATATAACTTTAGAATAGTATTGTCATACCTATATTTTTTTTTATTTGACAAGGAGACGGGACGAATGAGGCCTTCACCTAATTGTAAATAAGTGATACGATTGCCCATAACAACGTGGTGCTGATTAGGAGAGTATACACTCGTATCGTTAGGTGTTAAATATAGTTACCCCAATAACTTCATTAGCTACAATGCTTTTCAAACTGGTCAGATAATATTTACACACTATTGTTTGGTGGCCAAAATGGGAGCTACGGTAGTACCTACCTAAACGGTCTCCGGCAACGAAGACCTACTACTAGTACAAATAAACATAAGCAGTATATATAAACTTCCTCATACTACACTTTACTTAATGTAGGTCTCTGTTGATGGAGATTGCCGAAATAGATTCTATTGTAAGGTTTATTTCTCCTATTAAACAGTATTGTAGAAATGTTAGTGTTCCTGTTTGAAGGGTTTTATCCCTAATGAAATTATTAAAGCAACAAGACTTATGTTCCAAGGAAAAGAGCACAATGTGGTATACTTTATAACATCCTAACTTGCAACACATTGTTATGGATAGGCGTATAACATAAATCAGATGAATGTCTCTCTCTCCTCTATGCTTCATAAAAAATCCGTTTTATGTCGTAAAAGGTATTAAATTTTTGACTAAGGGGACAACTTTTTCCCGAATAAGCTAACCTAAAAACTAAGCTACTTTGTAGCATTACTAAGAAAAACAGTGTGAAAAGAACGGATTTACATCCAGAAGACTACGGAACTTTTATCAATAAGTACTTTTTAAATAATTGCATTTCATTGGTCAATAAGTTATTTAATTTACGGGTAGGATATCCTGCTCGATAGCAATACATCAATCAGACTGCTGATCGGACACAGAAGTCGCAATCAAATAAAATTTAACCCGAAAGCGTTGTTAAACCTCGCAATAAGTTGTAAATTTCTGTACATATACTAAATAGGTACTAGTTTTAGTATTTTTAAAGTAAGAATATGATAAAAACTTACACTAGTTATGAAAAAAAAACGATGACTCGCTTTATATTACAGTAATAAATGTACAACGAATTTTAAAATTTGCAATATTAAATAATGTTCGTAACGATTGTGCCGTACTTTCTATTTATCTGAGAAATTTTAAAACTGAAATGTATTTTTGGTGCATATCTGTAACAATAAAATCATAGTTTATTAAAATACGTAAATATGGGGTTGATTTTGGATTAAAATTAATAATTAGTTATAGGAAAAAGGAGGCCAGTTTTAATAATTTTTTCGACAAATTTGATCAAACATAGATTATAAATATAATTTTTATTATTTTATGCGTATGAGGTCTTATTATTGGGTACTTATATTACACCAATAACATTAATATGGTTAAATTCACGTGAAAACAGTTGTTCGTTCATTTCCATTTGTTCAAAACAATTTCC